>JAQGBY010009043.1:0-10024 GCA_034698785.1 Mycogona germanica
AATTGAGATACGTCGCTCCGTCGCTAGCGAGTTATGATGGTGTACTTACGGTATGTTCATTTTTATGCGATTTCATTTAGCCGTTCTGAAATTTTGCTCCGAACACCAAAATCCAATTCTTAGTTTTATAATGTAGGATTTTTTAATTGTGCTTTTTTTGCTTTATGGCGTATCATGCGCAAACAAATTTGCAAAAATGATAACTTTATTTTTTAAATATACAGGGTGGCCTAAAACAAAAGAAGCATGTTAAAATTTACAATTTAATTGGAAAACGTTAATAGAATCGAATAAAATTTCGGACACTTATTGCCAATTCCTTTTTCCTTTATCAATTGCCATGGTGCACGTTCCTATATGTGACGTCATCTTTCTGCTTTGTTATTCTGAAAATGGCGTTCAGTGACGAGGATCGCACCGCAATATGTTTCATACGTTATTATGAAACTGAAGCATAATTAAGACAACTGTATCCCCTTTCGAATTCCGAGACTCGAATTGTAATTTTCAAACTTCTCACTCTCTATATTGAAGTTGCGCCTTGACGGTGGCGCTTGTTGATTGCCGATTAACGCTGCAATTTGCAACTGTGTAGCGTGTTTTTGCTCAACTCTGCGGCAGAAATGCCGTTCAACTAAGATAAAAATGTGATGAAATAAATGCCTTCGACATATCAACGTATTATGTAATATTGAAAATTGAGATCTGTAATTCCGTTGCTGGCGAATTATGTTGGTGTACTAACGGTATGTTAATTTTTTGCCATTTCATTGACCCGTTCGAGAGTTAGTCTCCGGACATGAAAATCAAAATCCCTGTTTTATAATATAGGAGATAACCAGCATTTTTGCAGCAGAGTTGAGCAATTGTGCTATAAAGTGACGTATTGCAGCGTTAATCGGCAATCAACAAGCGCCACCGTCAAGGCGCAATTTTTATAGTGAGAAATTTTAAAATTAAAATTTCAATCTTAATTATGCTCCAGTTTCAAAATATGAAACGTATGGCGGTGCGAACCTCGCCACTGAACGATATTTTCAGAATCGCAAAACATAACGATGACGTCACATACACGCAATGGCACCATTGCAATTGAAAAAGGAATGCATTGGCAATGAGTGAAGATTAATTCGATTCGATTAACGTTTTCCAACTATAATTGTAAATTTTAACATACTCCTTTTGTTTTTAAGCCACCCTGTATAGAGTGCTGGTCAAATTAAGTAGCACACTACTACCGTTTTCCAATACTCATCTTTAAAATAGTTTTTCACCACAAAATAAATTGAGAGGTGCTTGGAAACATTAAATGCAGATTAATAATAATTACATAATTAAACTAATACGCTAGATAAAAAAATGAATGGACTCTCCTAAAATGGCGTTTTAAAATTAAGTCGTCTTAGCTTTACAGTGTATATCCGGAAACACACAACATTCTGTACAGTGCTGGCGAATCCCGCCTGCGTGTGTTTCGCAGCCCTGGGGCGCCGCGCTCAAATAATGGCATTTGTTAACAGTTAGGATCGCAGCACTGACGTGCCAAGATGAGAATTGGAATCCGAATAGAAACTATAGAAGGCTGAGTGAGTGGGGTGAGAGGTTGGTGGGGGCGGGTGTTGTGTCGAGTGGCGCGTGTAGGAGTATGCGTAGTTAAAAGGGGAGTGCCGAGACAGAAAGAGAGAGAGAATGCACGGGAGAGACGCGAAAGGGTTATGTCGATGATGAAGAGGGGTAAAGGAGAGGACGAAATTGATTGGATATCTTTTGTCATTTAAATTCGTGCGCGTGAAAGGTCTCTTCTGGTCGGGTTCGCGTCGTTGCGCTCGGCGAGAAACCGCTTCGTCGACTTGCAACCCACCCCGTGCTTCAACTTACCTCAACCCCACATCGAAACCGATCTGCATTTTTATAAACATCGGATTCTTGATTCGGTTTTCATCAATTAATTATCCATCCAATTGAGGCGCCATCGCCTTCCTTATCGACCGATTTGTGTTCACCACAAGTGGCGCCACTAACAATGTTTGATAAGGAGGTTCACCGTTAATTTCTCATCCTATAACCCTCCCAGGAGGAGGCGACCTGGAAATTTTTCCTAACCTAGGCTGCCTAGGAATGGGATCTTCAACGTCCCGATATCGTACAGGTACGGCTCATGGTTTTACTTCTATTCCGAAAGAAGGCGTGTCAAGGATTTTTATCTCGCCCAAAACATCGCGACACCTTCGGAATCGGAACCGCGATCACGAGTTTTTTTTTAAGTCTCGACTCGACACCTCTAAGTGGCGCCACTAGTATGTGTTATGATCACCTGGGGGCACAACGTTGGAAACGATCGTGTGAAATAACCGAAGATGTTGGCCATGGATATTAAGTTTAATATTGTCGCTGTTAAAAAAGGGAACGGTTCGGTAAACTGTACAAAAACCTTTTTGAAAAAAATGCAAATTACTAGAATGATGTGTATAGTTTGCGTTCCACCAATACGACTTGAAATTTAGAGCCAATTTTGAGACGCATCGATCTGTGGAGAAATAGTTGGTATTGGTAGTGATGATGGTGGGGGGGCAGTGTATCCTAACTTAATTTACCCGTTGGTACAGGTGGAGAGAGAAGGGAGTCCGACCTGCCCTCCACCCCCACCCCCCCTCGACACAACAAGCAGAGAAGAACATGCGCGTATGTGTAAAGAGCTGCCAAAGAGAGGAGGGTTTGTTTGCGCGCTGATCCGATTATATTGGCCCCGGCGTTGAGAGCTGTATTGAACTTTAGCTAAAAGAGGTAAGCGCATTACGGGGTGGAACTCCCGGGTCCCCGCCCTGCTCTGTCACGGGTATATGCAGTGGTGTGTGTGTGTGTGTGTGTGTGTGTGTTTTGTGTACGCAGGTAGCGGCTATCTTTGTTACGCGGGGCCTAAATAAAAATGCGACGCTATTTTTGCGTTCGCCAGCGCCATCATAACCGGCATAGCTGAGCCAAGAAAAGCTGAACAGTTGTTTTTCTGGTGAAATCTACAGGTGAGAATAGCAACCGGATGTGGTTGTGCCTCGAAAAGGGGTTCGTCATTCTTTTGATCACTAGATGCGCTATTATTTTTCTTTCTGTCAGACGCAAGAGGTTCATGGTCAGGTTCAGTTTTTATTTCCGCTGCGTGGCGTCTGACTAAACGCAGATCGTTAGTTTCACAAAAAAAAACCGCCAGAGGTCGCTACATATTTTGGATCGAAGGTGGCTGTTACGGTTCACACGTTTTTGTTTTCGATTACGACAGACCTTCAGGAAATAAAGAAATTGCAGATTTACGAAAGACAAACGCACGAACTCGCCTGAAACTTTAGTCACTACCCAAGAAATTATTTTGTTATCAAGTTTCCGGTTTCGCGAATCTGCAATTTTTTTATTTCTGAAGATCAGAAGCAAACGTTGTTTATTGAAGATCTTTTTGCCGCCTCTCGATTGCAGCTATCAATCAGTTTATTTCTTTGTTATTACTATCGTCTGTTTAACATCTATTCAATACTATTTTGAAGTAAAACGTACCTCATCAACGTCAAGTCTAGTCTAGAATGAGTGAACCTATGAAATCGTTGGCAATCACACATAGCACCGAAGCTGTGCCTGTTTGCTCACTGCACATAGCTCTTCTGAACGATTTGTTAAAAGGACGTCCACAAACGTTTCCGTCCTAATGGAGGCAACCTGCCTAGTCTAAGCCTGATACCTAAGTAGGGATATTTAACGTCGACCTGAACCGTGCAGGCACGGATCTCACGGCTTTACTTTCATTCCAAAAAGAAGGCACACTTAGGAATTTTCTTCGACCGAACAGAAATTCCGTAGGCCTCGGTCGGGAATCAAACCAGCGATCACGACTATAGTAGTCCCAAACCTTAAGCAGTAGATCACATGCCGTTTCGAGTTTTTAGGGTCAAACACCTAGACCCGCGCTTATAAACAATCCGGGCAAATCGTTTAGAAAATCTCTATTTTGAAAAATGCCCGTTAATTTTATACAACATATATTACAATATTTTTTTAATTTCCCAATCAACTGTAGTCAATCGCACTACAGGCGTTACGTCCCCTCATGGTGCTTAGGCACTGTGCGAGGGGAGCGACCAGTACCCCGGGATCGACATTTTCGAGAGCCCGCGCCGGGAATCGAACCCGGGAGCGCCGAGCCACGGTCAGTCGCTAAACCAACTGCGCCACGACGAGTCACTATCAAAACGACTATTAAAACGACAGAATAAGAAACGGCATAAATTAGGGGCTATCTTCATAACTAATAAAATTGTATGCGAGATAAATAGAAAAGAAATACGCAATAGTGTCTAGGGTGTAACCTGTAATACCTTGCCCAGGGCAGTGGACACTCTCTGTTTGTAAAAGACGGGGACCAACTCCGAGCCATGTAATCCATCCGCCATACATTGTCGGCAACTCGTCCTTGTCGTCGGAAAACCAAGTTACAACCAAACAAAGGGAATTAGAACTAATCTCTGTAGCCGGAGGCATTGTGCGCGCGTTCTCTCTGTCTCTCTTTAGGGTGCATGTCTGTCTCTTGCGTCTCACTTAGCTGTCATCTCGGACGTCACCACCGACTTCAGTACAAAAGCGTTAGCTTATCACGTGACTCAGAGATCCATTTTTTTCTTTTCTTTTTATGTGTATTTTCTTTTTATTGGCGTGCGCTGAGAGAGATGGCATTGCGCGCGTCATCACTCTGCCTTTTTGTGTGAGCATTGAGTTCCGTTGCGTGGTTACCGTAGTTGACGACGCACCAGCTTTTAGACAACACGGGATTGGTGGCTACCGTTGCTCTATGCGAATTGCGATATTATCTTTTCGCATTCTACTAGCGAATATTATCAGTGTATGGCTTTTTTATTGCCTGCTAGTTATATAAGAAATTTGTTGATCTCTTGATCCGCTGGATCTGATATTCGGTTTCTGGTCAATTCGCATACGCCCATGTGAAGGTTACCTTCTTGTTGCCACATCATGTATTTCGTTGCATATAGTCGTAACCCAGTTGGTTGAAGGACGGTCACGGGGTTCGAATCCCGGTGCGGGTGCTTGATTGTTCGAATCCGGGGTATCGCGGTAAATCCGTGCCTCTGCTTAAGTACCCCCGATTGGGACATCACAAGCGCCTAGTAAATTAGTGTAACCATTTCATTAAAAATTCAAATTCTGTTATTTTTAATTTTTATTCGTAGCTATTAAAGGTTGCGCAAATTTGACACCGAAAGATTCTGTTTCGAGAAAAGACAAAGTTTGCCAATTGATTTGGATAGCTGCTACGCACGATAAATGTCAACTATGATAATAGTCAAGCTCAATAATTATCCTTTGCAGAAAGAAAGGTTTATTATGTGAGCCATTCTGCGTAGAAGATATTGCGTGCAGTGTATGGGGAAAGAAAGGTAATAGTGTTTTCGGAGCAACTCATTTCGGTATTTGTGCCTTTGTTTTCTTTGACCGCAACGCCATAAAAGTCTGACAAACATATAGTTCTCCCTGACGCTTTTCGACTATTTCTCTAGGTTAACGTGTTTCCCTTGCGGACCATCTTGTTGTTCTTGTCTTCATTGGTTGGGCAAAGAAAGAAAAGCGCCGTTCACCTTTTTTTTACAGCTGTCCGCTCGGACATGACTATCCGTTTACCAATAAACAACCTCAAGCATCATTCTCTCTCTCTCTCAGCGTCTCTCTTTCTCAACACTTTCCGCCATTATAAATAAACAGGCGAATGTGAGACCGTTGAATAGAATCAGCACGGTGGCGCCCCATGTTCAAACAAAATAATGCAAAATCGTTGAGTCGGTCTTGCCGTCCTTGGTGTTTCTAATATTGTATTACAAAACAATGAATATATTTTTATTGTTGACTTTTTTACATTGAAATATTTGGTGTGGGGATCCAAATAAGGATAAGGAACGAAAATTAAACTACACTGTGACCCAAATAAAACACCCACGTATTCACCTAGAAGCCCGGACTTTCGATGGATTTCAAGTTCTCTTTTAAAGAAGAGGATCAACAATATTGGTTCTGTGAAACGTCGTGAGGGATATGACTGACTGGGCACTGAACGTACCTGAGACAATATTGAAGATGAAGAATGCGAGTTAAACAGACTAGAAATCCCACTAATCAGATATCTGTTCACCGAATAGTCAAAACAAAACTGAAATGTTTCGAGAAAATGTCTGAACATGAATCTAACAGATGCCAGCAATATTGCGAGTCTGGAACGAATCTGCGAGTTCGAAGAAATAATCCAAAAAATAGTTTATCCCGAATGTATGAAATGATGCCAACCTTTGTTATGTGAAAAGTACAGCGTTCTTGGATAGCGGCTGTCTGTATTTCGATTCCAGAATATCTAATTTTCTCCGTAAATAGATATTTATTTACGCTGAAGTTTTGGTTGATGCGCCACTTTAATATCGTCAAATGAATCGGGTAGGAGGAAAAAAACAAGCTTTTAAGCAATTGTTTTTCTAGAAAGCACGAACGAAAGCAAAAAAAATCCTGCTCGCGTGTTTCCACAACAAAAAAAACCCCACTTAATTATTAGATCGCTTGGTAGAGCGGCTTGTCTTGTACGTTGTGGTTCCTCCTGTCTGGTATTCGAAATCGAGTCGTTAATGTCCACACTTGCAATTACTGTCCTCAACATTTCACCGCTGGTGAAAGCGTTCGTTAATTTAAAGATATGTCGACACATGATAATCCCATTCGCATTGAAATTGGAAACGTCTTGTACTATAATTTTCCTATTCTGGTTCTAGATTTCACTGATATCTTCGTGAATAGTGGTCATTGCAATAGTCTGTCGTTAGTGGAGACCCAGTCGTTGGAAAGTCACATTTATTGTCAATGTTTTATTAACGTGAGTGTAGTTGGCATGTTTTTGTGGCACCGTGTATGTGGAAGATTTAGCGTGGCCTCGATCCCTGGCCAGGCGAACGCAGGCGCCTAAACGTTGATATATTACCGTTCGTCGAGCCGAGGAACTATCGCTACCGTCTAATAAGATTAATTGGTTAAGAAGAAAATTAAGAGGGGAACAGAGAGAGAGAGAGAGAGAGGCCTAGGTGTCATTAGAAAAGCGCTATACTTCGCTCAAGCATCACCTTTGGCGAGGCGAGGCCACCAAATAAATGGAGCTCGGCAACTGACAGATTGTTCGCTTGTTGGCGCCTACTTGAAATGGATTTCCTTGATGAAAACTTGCGTTCGCCACCTATCGGAAAATATTGAAGTCTGTGTTAACCGACTAGTGGCGACATAGGAAGGACTGAGCAGGAATCATAGACATTAGCAAGTTTGCCTTTTTTTGTATCTCCAACGCGTGTTGTCATTGGGCGTGTAACTGGCCACTACTTTAAAGAACATACGATAGAAAAAATGACGTCATACGTCGTGTCGTGACGCTTACATTACATTACTGCTTATTCAAACTCTCATTGTCGTTTTGTCATCCTTTACCCTACTCACGAAATTGGTAAGTTGAAGGGCGCTTGAACAAAACTGAAAGACCTAGATGCACTAACCCAAAAAATTGATTGACTTTAAATATTTGGCTTATTCGCGCCATTTCCTTTTATTCTCTAAAAAACAGTTAGCCCGAAGATACAACGAAATCCTGTCACTAAGTGTGTCATTAGATGTAATCAAGATCGCAACGTATCTAGTAAGAAACTTATTAAATCTTTGGTTTCGGCGAACGCTTCAAGGGCACCACAACCTAGGAGCGCGCCCGAGCTATCTAGCCTCTTTGGTGTAAAAGATGACTTCCGCTTTTTCCATGCAATGTTAGTTTTTGCCTGGCCGTGGCGACGTTACAAAAATATTTTTTTGAGTGAAACCATATTTTCACATTGGTTTTATCCTTTTTTATTTATACGTACAGAGTATCGGAACAAAATGCATATTCCGATTGAGTTGAATCATGGGCGACCGTATCGTGATATCAAAAATTCCCGCCTTGATCACTATGGGCTGTTTGCTACGTAACTTGTAGCAATTTATCTTATTTTTAAGAGAGACTGTCGCAAACAATGTTGCAAAATTACTGGCATACTTACCGAATATTAAAAACAGAATAAACAAAATTGTTTCCAAAATTTAAAAGATAAAGGACTCATAGAAAGTCGTCGATCACGGTCCAAAAGAATTTTTCTAAAATAAATTATATCTGTAAATTTAAAAATCTGTATTTCGTTGTCGTTTGAGGGCGTCAGAATTCAGTGAATAGAATCTCCGGTGATCAGTGAGTGGACTGACCGGAAGAACTTTATCCAGTATCGACGAGATTGGCTATGCCCGGGTACTTTGACGCCATCTAGGGACAATTCGAGGAGCGACTAGTACTATAAACATCTGCGTAGGAGGAAGACGACATACTTTATTTTGTTTCCGTCATTGATATTCATTCATGCGTTTTGCTCGGTGTGTTTATTCGCGAGGTTCTTCTCTCTGGTTCCTGTGACGGCTGCCGGCATGCTTTATTGAGTAATTCCATCATTGGGCAAAATACGTCCACCGTGCACACAGGCGCACTCGTGAGAGACCATATTCGAGGAAATTCTTCTATATTGCTGGGTAAAATTGCCAAATATCCCTAGAGGATGCTGGTGTAGGTTTCCTTTTTCTATAAGGTAACTAGTAGCGCCATTGGAAAGGGTGTAAACATGCTTCGCCGAATCAAAAATGAGATTCTCAGTTCTCACTTCATCCCAGTTTTCTCGCGACAGAATTAGTAATAATTGAAAATTTCATATCATCTGCTCAACTTATGTGCATTCAAAATGTATTTTGAATCTCGCATCCGAATTTTTGCTGAGATGGCAATACATAATAATTGGAACAAAAAGAAAATTCATTATGTTATCAAAACGAGTTCGGTGCAAATGGTCAAATACCCAATACAAAATAACATATTGCTGTTCATTCTGTACGAAAATCTAACGTTATTTACATTGATTCGTGCATCTATTGATTCAGTGTGTTTTCCTTTTGGGTACTTTGGGAAAGCGTGGGCATGTCTTTGTTTATTGTGATAAACGTTTTGTATGGCACACAGTACATAGGATGCATTATTGTCATTCATCCTGATGCGTATACGTTACTTTGGAAAAATCTGAGCGATCGCAATATTGGAATTGTGGTCTGTCGGTTTCCAAGTTTGGCGCATCTAAAAATAATCCAATTTTCTACTCGCCCATATTTTGTGGCTTCAATTCTCTTTGTTTTTCCCGATATATACATAAAGAGAAATCCATAATACGAATACAAATTTTCCTAATGGAATAACAATCCGTCTGTATGATGTACGATGGAACTAGAAAAACCGGCATTACCAGAAACCAACAATAATAGAAAATATTTGCGAACCCTAGCAGAAGTAATGCAGAAAAATCAGGATATTGCAATTGTTTTTGAAAATGTACTCGTTCGTGTATTCATGAAATATGGGCTTTAGCGAACACACATTTTAATTTTAATTTACAAAATTCGACGATATCGATGACTCTGGCGATTCAATAGTCATCCGATCCGATAATGTATTTTTAGTTTGTACAGTAGAATAAAAATTCAATAATAGAAGCATGTGAAAGTATGAATATGATTATTTATATTATTATGTGCCCATGATTTATTATTATATTTTTTAATGTCAAAAGTGCTCGTCTCACAATAACAGCTCAAAGGTGGCAAAGGCGGACGAAGATCACCTCTTCTAATCTTCAAATTTTACCTACCTGGATCAGATACTCATGAACGGGCGAATGAATTTAAACATACAAGTTTTATTCCATTGATTCGCTTAAGGGTGGAGAGGTATACCGTCTGGGCATGTTAATTAACATATTTTTTGCATGTTTGGTCATCAGCAACCGATGTTACTATTCAAATAGTCGGTCGTCTAGTAAAATATAAAAGGAAATACGGATAATCCCAGGACTCGACTGGGGGAGCAAGACGACGATCGAGTTGGCAAGACTCG
>JAQGBY010009044.1:0-10023 GCA_034698785.1 Mycogona germanica
TCTTCGGAGCTCTGTGATTGGCTGATTTGGTGACGTTTTTCAACTTCGAAAGCGAAACGTCACCAAATCAGCCAATCACAGGACGGCGAAGATTTTTATTCGCGCCGAAGATTCGTCGGGAAACCATACCCAGGTCACTTTTGGATTTCCGATCCGAGGAGGATGTCGTCCATTCTCCATTTGTTCGTGTGTGTGTAAATGTCAGGGTCAGGCACGTCCGTCCGTTGCTTTGGGTTTGTCGCAATGACCGTTGACGAATACCGTAAGGAAGGCGTTCCGTTAAAATGGTGGAAGGAACCCCCCACATTTTTTCAATCCCCAACTCCTACCTAACAACCCCCTGCTTACTCACCATCTCTTGTTTTGTCGATTGCATCGATCGAACTGTTTGTTCTTTTTTTCGCGCCTCCAGACAACTTTTTTTGTTGTGGCTGACTGCGGTTACGAATGTGTAATTCGAGTTCTCAATTGCATCAGTCCGCCTTGTTGTATCACCAGAAAGCTGAGAATAATTCAAACAGATCGTCAAAATTATATTAATTTTTTTGATATGAGCGAATTTTTGTCAAATAACAAAAATTGAAAAGGAAGAACGAAAATTGAAAAGTTTTATTATTTGATTATTGTTTTCGCGCATGTTCTAAAACGGACACGGCATGTACTAAAAATGTACGATTCGTCGTAGCCTAGTACTACGTCATTGCGACTGACTGACTGTGTCTCGGCGGTCCCGGGTTCGATTCCCGGAGCGTGCTCTCGATTATTCGATCCCGGGGTACTGGTGAAAATGTGACCCTCGCATAGTG
The DNA here is from genome assembly GCA_034698785.1 of Mycogona germanica. Classification (NCBI taxonomy): domain Eukaryota; kingdom Metazoa; phylum Arthropoda; class Diplopoda; order Chordeumatida; family Chordeumatidae; genus Mycogona; species Mycogona germanica. The sequence continues at coordinate 807 of JAQGBY010009044.1, forward strand.
AAAATCACATTCTATTGTCAGAAAATCGCACATGATGATAGAACAAGAGAGAAATAGGACAAAGGCAATGTCAATTATTAGACATGTTATGTCGTAGGCAACGTCTACTGAAAGGCTTGCGTATAATTTATGTCCGTGTCAAAATTACCAATCCAAGATTACATTGACAATGACGCTTACACAGTCTGTACAAATCAATTCCCTGTGATCGCCGGATGCAAGTGCTTTCTGCACACGCCACAGCACCATTGATGGAGGTGCGCTCAAATACCGTTTATCCTCTGAAGACTGAAGCTGAAACGCACAGAAATATCTTCATTTCTCACTTTTCACGCCAGGAATCAAGGCGTTTTAATTTAACATCGTCGTGTATTCTAAAATATCACTGGCGTATTAATTTAAAATCCAATATTTCTTGGGTTATTGCTGTAAGACGTTCAGCTTCCTTGAAATACTCTGTATGCCGTAATGAAATTCATTATGTTCATAAAATGTGTCACTCTCTCTTCATGAAAGATATTTTAAAAATATTATTTTTCCAAGAAAATTGTCTTATGTGATCATTACATTTCCATGGAAGATGTCTTAAATTTTAATATTTTAAAAAGTCTTAAAATTGCCGACAACTTTTCAATGTTCAATGAAGACTCATTGAGTTGTGTTGCAAATTGAACGAAGCTTCTAGGAACACTAAGTACGGTGGTGGAGAAGCATCGTCATAGGGTCTCGGAAGGATATATAGCTAATAACACAATAGTTATTGTACAGTTGAAATGATTTTAGTCCTATTGCTTTGACGCGGGTATATTCTGCTCCAGATAGAGACTTCTCTGTGTGACGCGGATCGATGAGCGATGTCGTGCGGCCGGCTCCGTCGCGCGACGCATTTCATCTGCAGATATGCGGGTGGGTGGGTGGTGTGAGGTGTTCGAGGCTGTACCGAAATGGAATACTTCCGGTTTCAATTCATCAGACAACCTTTTGTCCGCGAACACCAATACCCTTCCATTCGCAGCCTTGGCACCGTCGGCGCAAATTGGAACCCTTGACAAGCCAAAAAGATTTGTAGGGTAGAGTGCAAAAACGGACCAGCCAGATTTTTTTTCAAAACGGCAGAACTACGACTATCGTTAATGGCATGCGCTTCAGTTCGGATCGGTCTCTCCATTATATTGAATACATTACGTACTCGAAAAATGTACGAAATGTAGTTTCCATCGTTTACGTCAAGTCAAATGTAGAAAGCTTATTTACGGAGTTGTTCTCTAGATGGTGGTGCTGGAGCAAAAAAGTTGGGAACTGTGTTTATATGTTATTTATTGTGGGAATTTGTTACGAAACGACATTACAGAAAAGAAACAGATCGGCAACAAATAAATGTCAGCTCGGCGCCCCATAAATGTTTCGAGCAATTCGTTGCAGCTTTTTTCTAGTGGTTAGTGCATGTATAATGGAGACATTTTCCCGAAAGATCAAATTCTGAAGTGACCTAGTTACCGGCGGAGATGAAAATGAAATTAAAATTTTAAGAAGAATTGATCATTTTTATCGTCAGATGTATAAATGACAGTTATAGTTGATGCGCACGTAATTTGAGAATAACTTAATTCTTATTGTGTGGGCATGACTGATTTTATTGTCATGACAGTCATTTCAATTATCATTTAACTTCCAAATTACCTGCTTGAAATTTGAAAACGTTTTGTCTTGCCGATAAGGCCTTTGTGTGGCATCCACACATGTATGGAAATCGCATATTTTTCGTCCCGATTCGTAATTCCAAAGGTTCTTTGGTTTGGTGGCGCCACGCGTCAGACTTGTCTAGCCAATGGTGGACGTGAACTGCGTTGAGCGCTCGTGACGACGAATGCCGGCGCGTTGACAGTGTAGAGAAAAGCTAACCTTTTGTGTTTTCCCAAATCTCATAATTGGATTTGCTATATTCCATTTTACTATCGTCTTCCGTCTTTCGCCGTGATTTATTCAGATGTCATAATTCATTACGAATTTGCGTTGATGAGCCTCCCAGATCTCGAAAGAATAATGTTTGTTCTATCCTTGGTCGTCGCCCGATCGATTCCCCCTTTTTGGCGCTGAATTCGGGGCCAACCGCGCGGCCCCGCAATCTTATCGAACCTTTGTTCTTTCTCTAATGTTTACACAGTTACCAATTTAGTATTACAAGTTTGAAATGGTAGTTTTTATTGATAGTTATGACTAACGCGAATGTGTGATGAATTTCTTTTTCTTTTAAAGATATTCGCTGGAGATGTTTAATGCACGAAAGGCCTACACAACCCTGCCATTTCTTCTGAGTTAAACGTGAAATGCATAAACTGGGTTTTAGTCGACAGTTCCTGTAGCGTTATCGCCAATTTGGTAAACGATTTAAAAAAGTGTCGACGCCGAATTAAATTGTGACACATTGAGGCCTTGGTGTCAATTATTTTTGATGGTGGTTTATTTTTAATTGACAAAATTAATAACAATATTTATTGAATGTTTATAAATAAATAACATCTACTTTTAAAAATTAAGAGATACGCTTAAACTTGACAATCAATGGGCACACTGCTGCTCCGTATAGCTAGGCAATCACACACAACATTGGTGTACTGCATGAAAAATATGCTACGGTTCTCCCCTTTTCTGTGTGAATCATTGCCCTTTGATAGTCAATTTTATACTCACGTACTGACGTATGGACTGGTTAGAAAACAACTATATTATGAAGCACAATTTGATTTCATGTTCAATTTTAGGATTAAAAATCATGAGCAGGATGTGGCCCTTCTTTTTTTTAACACGTTGCCGAACCCGCCGTAACATCTTAGTTTTCTGAAAGACTGACGTACGGTTGGCGTGGATAGTAGGGGTAGTGGGAGGTGGTGGGGTCGGGGTGGTAGATTCCGAACGGAGAACAAACTCTGGTATTCGACGGGCGAACGGCGGAATTTCGTCGCGGCTCTAACCGAATTTTAATTTCGGATGTCGACTGGCGCGTTGTAAACACGCCAGTGCCAACAAGAAGAAAACGTCAGCATAAAACTAAAAAAAAAAAGAAACTCCCTGCTGACGATTTTATTCATTTTTTTTCTTCCTTTCTCTAGTCTTTCCTCTCAACTTCTCTCTTTCCTCTGCATATGTATGCAAGTGCGCTGCTCGACACCGCCAATAGCGAGACGAGTTGTAATTTTGGGAATTCGTGTTCTGGGGGGTCGCTTCGCGCCTTTCGTCGTTGCGTCGTCGCACCCACTGACATGCCGTGATTCGAGACTTGTCTCTGGAGCGTCTTTGTCTCTGTGGGGGGGTGCGTTGGGGAATTTTTATGGGCCTGTAGTTTGCCGCACTCTCCTTCCATTTTTGAAACCGGTACGCCGATGGTGGTCAATCGGATTTGGACGTCTGACAAAAGGACACGCCAAATTGGATTTGCAAATTAAAATTAGAAAAAATAATGTTACACGAAAATTCGATTTTGAGCATTTCACTATTTTTCTTTTGCCATGGGTAGGTACGGTGTATGGATTCACTGTTTGATGTATTATTTTCTGTGAACGTATTGGCTAAAATTGCTTTACGTTGTTTTCTGTAAACCCGTTCTGGGGAAATCAAATATAGCGCGGATGAATTTCACAATTGTCAAATTTGGAAAAAAATGAATTAGGAGTAAAGAAAATGGGTGTGTCTATTTGGTTTTTCTTTTTCGTAATGCGTGAATTTTTAAAATTCCTAACAATTAACTCTGACTATTGTATTTTTTGCGCTTTGTTTTAATATACAGTATAAAACTGTAAACATGGCTTTTGTAGGTTCTTTTTTTTATTTGAAAAAGTAACTTCAGTTTTCTGGAATATTTTTATAACGTTCACACGAGCGTCAATTTTCACGATGTTTGATGCAGAACGCTGATTAACGTATTCCTTTTTTCTTCTGTTTCATGTTCTTTATAGTAATCAGCTTTGAAAACGTATTTTTCTTTTGATAAGAATATTTACGAATCTTTCATATTAAAATTCCCTATTTCTTAAATTTAAAAAAATGTTAATTACTTCATTATTTTATTACTGAAAATTGTTTAATACTGAGTACATTCATACTCGTTTATTTATTTAGATTTAATTAAAAAATATTTAAAAGCGAAATTAATAAATTACTTTTATTCGAATTTTAAATTCGCTTTTGATTGACATCCCGTTTCGTTTTCCCATGTAGCGTCGCTATTGGTGTCTAGATGTGGCGTTTGCCATAAGGTTGCGTTGGTGAAATCTGCGAGCGGTTCTCGCGCTCAATAGGCGCGAATGTAAATTCTTCACACACACACAAAATGGAACAATTGTGCCAGACATTCTATATGACAATGTTAGCCGGCATTCGTCCTATCCGCTCACACTCTCTCACTCGTCGAAAAACATTAGTATGCTGACAAGGCTATTGGCAGAGGCTTCGCTGTCAAATAGAACAAAGCCACTGGAATCATTCAATTTGGCGTACAACATATTGCAGTCAATTGTTTTGAATTCCTTTTTTCGTATTTGCGCGTGCTCTCTTTCTCATTCGATTCTCTAGTGCGGAGGACCGGTTATTTCAGACCATTTTTTCTAGACCGTTATTTCAGACCGCAACACTCTTGTTACAGCTGAGCTCAGTGTACCGGCATTTCTCAGTTGTACATTTTTCGTTTTTCTAAAAATATGAAGAATAGTGAAGTTTATATAAAAAAGGAATAACAAAATTCTATCCAATGTGTCTTAGTCTTTCTTTTCGATTTTATTTTGCTAATTATTAAGATGCCTTTAATAATGTTTTAGTGAATTTCTGAAAAATATCATTGCATCGGTACAAAGTTTGGCAAATGATTTGAGCATCACACTCTATTGGACGTTTTGCAATATTCATTAATCGATAATTTTAAATACAACACATTAAATCTTCTCGAATAAAGCATCCTTTTTTCGTTTTCATGATATGCCACGTATTATATTTCTGTTTCCATCATTTCTGACGGTTGTTATTCAAATTGTGGTAGTAGTCAATGTCATCCTGATTAGTCTTTTTCGTCTTATTACATTCAGCCGTCGTCATGGAGGAAAAAAGAGATGAAATAGTTTCTTATTATTCAGAAGCCATTTCCCTACATTATGTAGGATTTCCCCCCACCGTCGTGGACTTCACTGGATGATCGACCAATTCTTATTTTAGTTGCGGCGCCCATTTTCCCATGTAAAGCTCTCGGGAACCCCGCAACCTCTCAACTCCACCCTCAAGTCCAATCAGTACGTATGTAGTCATATCTATCTAGTTCTCTTCTCGCTTTTTATCCGTGCCCCTTGATTACCATCAGGTCGATTCTATGAAGTAAACCCAGGAAATGTAAGGCTGGACACCGTATCGGGGTAGACTGACGTTAAGAGGGGTCAAACAATTTTAAGTATGGTTTTTGCAGTTGAATGGGTCGTCGCATAAGGACGGATTTACACTGCAGTTTGGTTTCGTGTCGATGTGACGTTGTGAAATAAATTCAAAAATTTTCGAAACTCTTCTTGTTTCTTAGAAAGATAAATAACATGAGCGCAATTATTTAAGGTATATTTCGAGGGGTTTCCAGGTTCAAATGTTGAAATGATGAAGAATGAAGAAGATGATGAAGGTTCAAATGATGAGTTCAAATGTTGTTTGTCGACACCTTAGTTTCTACCTCCTTCAATCTCATTGGTTGATGTGCCTGTATGTTTGCAATGCGCCACAACTAGAGTCACCGACCGTGTGTGACGAATAGAGTCACGTGACTCCTAATCTTTCTTCTTCGTCGTCGTCGTTTTATGGATTTCTGGGGATTGCGACGAAAAATGAAAATCATTAGAATGTGCCTGCACTGTCTGTATGTATGTAGGACCAACTTTTGCACTGCAGCTGAGGTAAACAACGTATGCCGGAATCCTCCGAATATTGCGAATGGATAAAACATGTAAATTCGATATCCCTGCATCGCCCCGGCCTAGGATCTTTAATGATAGAGCGCCAGATTTCGAATTTCATATGCAACGTGGTGCCCGTTGAAAAAAGGTTGGGAGAGGTTATCGCGGAGTACTAGGCTTAACGATATAACCGAGATCTGGAAGCAATTGGAATATTTGATGAGAATTTTATATATTTTTTAGAATTAGAATTAGGAGAATAAACATGTACCATAGATATTAAATCTTCTAGTTTTTCCTCCATTTTTTCAAATTATTTACTTATCTGTGCTATCTTTAATTTTTAAAAGAGTTACTTTAATAAGTCTTGAGATGACTTCTGTGCGTCACAGTTACTGGTGCCCATCGGTTTGATAGTTCAAAAAATCATATTGAATCGTTCAATCGTTCAAACTCGTTACAAAAAATTCATATGGTGGAAATATTTTGTTGGCAATAAAGGTCAAAATATTTTGATTTAGTAATATAAAGAATTAAAACTCGGATCCGAATCCGGGTTTGTATTGCTTTTCTGAAAATGTATATTATTTAACTGAAGAATTTGTCACGATTTGAGTGAATATGATTTTGTTCGATACAACGGACACCTGCGATGAAATATTTTAAATGATCGGATCGGATAAACCATAACATACATAAGAAATAACATTTTCATAGAACACAGTATGAATCGATTCTTCGTGAAAAGCCATGGTTTAGTACATGGGCAGTGGGAAGACTTAAAACACTTTCAAGTGTAAGTGAGAAACTACATTAGGCCTACCAAAGAATTGAACCAGTGAAATATTTTTACTTTATCGTGTCGGGAGTTTTTTCTTCTCACTCTCTTTTGCCGTCAATTCCGTGTGGACGTGGATAGCGCTAAAAATCTGCATATTTTGCGCCTGTCACTCAAGCTTGCAGTTTTGTTCAGCTGGTTTCAAGATATTGGCGTTTGCGGAAAGTGAGAATTTTTTTCTTGAGCTCCACGTTCGTTTCTTGGTGGATGTGCTCTCTTCTCTTAAACTTGGAATTGGATGCGGGGGCCAGGTTGGGATCACAGGAATGAATAACTGTAGCAGCTTTCAGTTGGACTCACAATTCAAACAAGGGATGGGGTTTTTTTTCTAGAGAAAAGTGCAAAAATGGGATTTCAAACATAGTTGATTGAAAAATCGATATTTAGAAAGATTATTTCAGAAATGCAGTTCAGTGATACGAGATTCCCAAATCTTAAAAGTGTAGTCAGCCCAAAGGACGTGTGAATAACTGAGGCAGTCACTGTGTGATGTTATTTAAACAATTGATCAGCCGACATCTTAAATCATATTCACTTTCATAGTTTCTCTCACTCTCGCCTTTTTTGTTTTTGTGCCAATGATAAAAATTGTTTGAACAGATTCTATATTGCTCTTGACATTTTTAACATTTATATATATATATTTGGAATAATTTTTAAGACAGCACGGCGGCTATTCTGTTTGTGGTTTCCAGCAATTTCATGGATCGTTTTTCAATATATTTTTTTTTGGAATGTACCTTAGCATCTTCTTTGTCTCAAGTCTCTGTTGTCATTTCCATAAAAATGGTATGTCAGGTGAACCTATTTGGTCCCGAACCCACAACCCTTCGATCCATAAAAAGACCATATTTTCACTGGACCAAAAAGTTGATGTCACGGTCCTAACTCTGCTCTGGTTGGTGTTTCCGAACGTGTTCCGATATTCCAGCCCATGTGAGTCGGCCTCTTTTTCATGAGACGGTCATGAAAGGGGAGGGAATAGGCGAACCGACAAAATCGTGATTTTCCTTAAAGACCTTCAGGAGCACTTGACTAGCAAGTGGCAAGGGTCATAAAATTTCCCCTACCTTGTGGTGTGTGTGTGTGTGTGTAAGGCGCTTCCGTGACTCTCTGCCTACTGTCGACTACAGACGACCGATTCTGATCCATTTTGCTAAAATCCCGACCTCCTTCCACCTTCCCCCGCCTAAATCCAATCTCGAAAGATGCTCCTCTGACGAATTTTTTTTTGTCGGCTCTTCTGTATTATAGCCGGTTGGGAGATCTCAGGGAGGGGTAATGTGAAAGGGATATAAAGATGTTCTATCGAGGCTGCGTTCCGCACATCGTAAATGGTTCGTTCGTGCACGCTCGCTTATGTGCTGCACGTCTAACTTAACATAATTATTGCCTCTGTACCGCAATTGTTGTTTGACGAGAATAGCTGATGAAATTTAAAACGTGCCGTCATTTAAAATGCGTTCATACACAGAGTACGTTTGGAATAAGATTACAATTAATTAATTTGAAGTTGTGCCCGGGACAGCGCCGGACGAAAATAGACCTACATAGTCGGCGACAAGCTCTTTAAATAAAATAATGGCATAACTATTATTTTTTATGAGAATAAACTAAAATGAAAATCACAGCAACTGATGAAAAACAAGAACGATGACAATTCACTCTTACCGATTCCTCCCAAATCCTTATCTCTCGTGACAAATTGAAAGAAATTTAAATAATTTTATATAATATTTTTCAGGGTAGACAGTACCGGTTCCACGCACACCACTGCGATCATCAGCTGGCTTTTGGACCAAGCATTAAACAATTAAACTAAAGGGTTAGGGTTACACATCGAAGGGGGGACTGACGAATGACGATTCACCTCTCTCTGTTCGTTTTTTCTCCTTCCTCCTTTTACTTGTTTCGCGTAATTTGTATTTTTTCTCTATCATTGTAAATCATTGTAAATTAACAGCCAGTGGAAGTGGTTGCACAAACCATGTTGTGAGATCAATTCCAGTGCGCTTTAGTTTAGTTGTTTATTTCTTAGTCCAAAAGGCAGCCGATGATCGCAGTGGTGTTGCGTGAAACCGGTAGGTACTGTCTACCTTGGTAAATATTTTATGAAATTATTTAAAATCATTTAATTGTTTTTAGGAGATGAGGATGTGGGAGGATTCCCTTTTTATTTTTAGACTGAAAATCTTCAAATCGCGAAAAAATTGTACATGTCAAACTACACATTTGTTCAAATTCTGCACGCCGTATCTGGAGCGACCAGAGTATCTTAAAAGTGACTCGCCCTCTCGTACAGGTTACTTGCCTAGTCCACTTCCTTTCCTATGAGAGTTGTCGGTGGCAGAGAGGTAGCGCGTTCGCCTCAAAAGCCCGTGATCGCGGTTTCAATTCCGGCCGACACCTTCGGAATTTTTCGGGCGAGAGAAATTCCTTAACGCGCCTTCCTTCGGAATGG
>JAQGBY010009045.1:0-10023 GCA_034698785.1 Mycogona germanica
ATTATTAGGAAGGTCCCTACTGAAATCGTTGAAATTGTGCGACATTGTAGTCCAAAATATTGAATGGGAATTTTTTTTCAAATGTACAGATTATTAAGTGGAAGTTAAATTTAATTACTAAAATATGTTTTCAATGTCCTTCGAGTTTTGGTGGCACATCAACGGGGTTCGAATAAATGAGTACCCCCGACTGGAATTGATCTCGAGACTTTTAAAATTCACTGTAGTGTGATAATATCCCTACAGGGTTTTCTGTACCCCTCTTGGTGCTTAGGCACTATGTGAGAGACACATTTTCAAACAGGATCGTATAATCGAGAGCCCACACTGGGAATCGAACCCAGGACCGCCGAACCACAGTCAGTCGCACTACCAATTGGTCAACAACGAGTCGTACAAATGAGTTACGCTTGGACGAGCAATCCTCATGTCCGCAATCATCAATGAACAGCCCCAACTAAAAAGCTCCGCCCGGTTTAGGCTAACCGGCAATGCACTGTGTTGTAGGTGATTGCCCGGTGCCGAGCTAATCAGGGGCAGCTGATTAGCTCGGCACCGGGCTGCTTGCGCTGCTGCTGCTTGCGTTAGCAGATTTGGAGGAGATTGACTGGGATCCCAGGAAGATAAATTGAGAGTAATATAAGTAATGTGGCATTCATTGTGCAACGTAAATGTATACGAATTGTCTCGTGTATTGACGGTGAAGAGTAGGTTCTCCGGCGTCAACGGCGTCAACGTCGGTTTTCTTAATCTGGCAGTTGGGCACCGTCCCACCCATAGCGTGAGAGTTTTCTCTCAACCCCTCACCCCTCACCGTGTAGCCAGTAATAAAAGGACCCTCTAATACTTCCATTAATGGATGGTGGGTAGAAAATGGGGGGACTCGGTAGGTCTCTCTCGGTTGCTCAAAAAGGATGAACAAATATTGATTCAGATTGTCTTAGTGCTAGATGAGAGAGAGAGAGAGAGTTTGGCGTGTCTTTCTGGAATATATTTTTTCCACTTGTTTTTCTCGTCGCACCCCACTTTCTCTTTCGTGTAAGGGCTGCGTATCGTATGAACCGTGACTAGGGTTTTTTCTTTCTTTCTTAAATAATCTTTCCAGACCTCTCGTAAGCGCGGCGTATTAAGCTAATAGCGAGCAAATTTCTTTTGTCAAAATATGATTGCAATACGAGACGCGTAAATGTTTTTTTATACTAAAGTGCCCATAAAAAAGTTTGAAATTGATAGTGGTCCTATACTTTGCTTTTCGTTGCCAGTACAATTTTCTACTTCTATAAAGTTTTCCATTTTAGAGTCGTATCTCTAATCTGCCCGGATCCTCAGCAGACACTCAGCTAGGCTGTGCAGTAATGAAAATATGTTAAATTAATTTTATATTATTATTTTTAATTACAATTGACAATTTTAGAACTCATGTTCTTCACAATTAAACAGAATAATTGAATTAACTAAGCTATTTCAGTTTAAATAATGTTTCTATCAAATACCTTGTCAGTTCGGAAATCAGAGAATTTTCATTCGTCTAAAACCACAACGGTTTGTAGATTAAATCACAAATTTTAAGGGTAATGTTTAAAGTCAATTAACTTTGAAGAAGTCAAAAATAAAAATTAACAAAAAACTAACAGCCAAATGATCATGATCAATATCTTTTAGAGATTATATTTTGAATATTTACACCCTGTTGATCTAACCCCTCTTGCAGTACACGAAAAAGAATGCTATTAACAGCATTTTTTTATTTTATATTAACAATTTTGAATCTGGTCAATGTTTTTGTATTCTTTCATCTGGTTAGGGATTTTCATTCCCGTGTCTCATTAATTATTAAAAAGAACATCATAAACCATTGTCTGGTATTGCATACTTTCACCTCTGTCTGTATTTAAGGATGACATTTGCACTTCAGTTATGGCTGCATTGTCATTTAGGAACATCGCGTGTGACAAAATATTTTCTAAAAATCGGAAGACAAATTACATACATACATACTTGCATGTAATTTCTGCAACTGTCGTCTCTCCTTTTGCCCAACAGTGTTTTGCGAAAGTGCCGTATAAAACGACTCAAATCATTAACTGCAACTACAAGTCAATTTACGATGTGTTGGAATATTTAAATGGTGGCAATTTGGCTATACATATTTTAATAGTGCCTCGCTACATCCGATCAATGGGTTTCTGAATTTTAAAACATCACTCCCCCGTTTTCGATTGATCGCAGTTGTGGATCGAATTCATCTTTTCGACCCACCTCAACATTACAGTCCCTAACTTTGTATTCAGTAATTCAAAAAGTTTAAATTACATTGGTCACGCTTAACCATAGGGTAGATCGTTCCGTCACATGAAAGAGAGATAACTGGTTTGAAAACTATGAATCTAAATTTGAAAATTGCGAGCACAATTGGAAATCCTTTATAACGATCGATAGTGATTGACTGTAATAAAGTATGAGGTAGCGTAGAGCTGAAATATTGCGTGCAACCACACTGTGCATGGTTTTAAATGGCCATGTCAACATGTTGCTTAAATATTTAATTTTGAACGAACCCTATTCTGGTAGCTTACTAAAAATTGATATGCACGAACGTTCAATTAATTATTTATCTGTCCAGGCGAACTTCTGCTATTCATCAAAACTTTAATTAAAATAATTAAAATTTCGAATTTGCGCGATCTGCGTCTGATTAATAAACGAATAGACAGGACCAGAATTGGTAAAATTGAATTTTGGTTCAGTCTCCGTAAATGTCAGCAACATACGTTTACCAACATCGGCAACTTCCCCAGTACATGTTTATGGTATATCGATATAGTTTTTCGATTTTGGTTCTATGGTTTGCAGCAAAAACATTTATGACGCGTCTGCAACGATTGCCAGACCGGCGTCGTCGTGGCCAAATGTGTCTTTGAGGAAAACCTCTGTAGGAAAACCGAGAGAGAGAGAGCTCTAGTAAGACCATACTGTACAATGCATGTTTCGCCGGCCGAAGCTACCGGCTTTTAAATATAGATCCACGACGTAAAAAGGGAACATAAAAATTGATGAGATCTTTGTATTGTCGCAGGAAGCCGGCCTAGAAAATATACTAACATGTGCTCCTGAGATCGCAAGACCATTTACCATTTACGTCGGTTTCTCCTCCTACTGAACCCGTGTCGCTGCGTCTACAGGTCGATGCAATTCCAGTCCCTTCATCCTTAGTACAGTACAGTACATGTTACCCGAGAGTTCAAATTATTCAAGTCACCGTTGTCTTTTTTTAATTTTTGATTTTACTGGGACTACATCACCCTTGTAATATATTTACGTATATCTTCTATTACCATGAAACAAAGCTGGTGTTTTTCTCGTGTTTCGATAGCCCACAAACGGCGTAACGTATTGCCATGAAAATTGCTCTGGATGGTGTGTCGAAAAAATGCTACAGTGAACGCAGTTTATTACAGATATTTATTTTGCTGCGTTCATGAGGAATGAACTTGATAGACAAAAATAACCACAACCTATATTTACGTGGGCGAGTTACCGTTGCGAGTAAGCGGTCAACACATGGTGCAGATGTATATACAGACATGTGTCGCCACCTACCAGCAGTTAGGTGGACTGTGAGGCGGGTAGGTATAAATGAGGTTTGTGTAAAAGCTGGGAGTATGACGTCATAAAATAGAGACGATTGTGAACTTTAGGACTTGCGATGCTATGGTTTCGGGTTCGATTCCTGGCGCCGGCCTTCGTTTCACTCAATTGGTGGAATTTTAGTTGTGACATCTGGTGGACTTACAGTAGTACATGTAGCGAAATATATTTTAAATTAATTTTTCGAGATTTTAAAATCCTGAAAATGAGGTACCAGGAGGATGATCTTTATCGCATGTTCACAACTTTTGTGCCCGAGAGGGAGAGAGGTGGGAGGCGGTGAATGGGGTGGTGTGGGGATGTACAGTATAAAGGTGGTAAAATGGGTGTAGTTTTGGTGCGTCCTCCTCCTTCCGTTGGCGCCGGCGTCGTCGTGGGCCGCAATTCCGAATCGAATGAAATATTTATAGCGACAAAGACTAGCGGATCCTGCATGTTGTTACACCGTCTGCCTTTCCTTCAAGGTGGAAACATGTCGCACAAGTTGGCAACGACCTCAGACGGCCAACACCCGTCCAACAAAAATATTCTCTTCGACGAAAACATGCCTCAACGATTTCGTTCAGTCGCGGTTCCATCCAGAAACTTAATTGCTGCAATCAATCTTCTTCGCGTTATATTGCCTAATCGAGCGCTTAATTATCTGCGGCTTTTGATGTGTTTGTCGTTTGCAGAGATTCGAGTACTAAACTATTTCATCTATTACTACGGTGGACATATTGAGACACTATTGTAGTGAATTAGTATAATCTAAACTAATTCCTATGACAGTGATAACTTAATATCAACAATCAGGTTAGTTCCTAAAATCAATAGATGCTGAGACAGGAAGAGACTGATATTCCTGACCATGTATTTTGTATTCGTGCGATGACAATTTCAATAATAATTTAAGCGGTCAATCGTATAGTGGTGTAACTGGAGGTTTTACTAGATTCGTCATCATTGCTGCTCTTTGTTGGCGCTATACAAAATCTTTGGCTTACATCACATTTTCTTTAGATTATTTCAAAATATCAAGATTGCAATTTTATCCGTAAATAAAAAAGTCAAAGCATCGAGTTACATCACTCGAGTTACACCACTCTTGGTTTCACTGTTTAAATTGTATTGATATTGTCGTCGTAGAAAACAAGCGAAGAAGTGACGCCCACATGACCACATCACAAGCAAAATAGTTTCCGGACTTTGACATCAGGTAGATCACTTCTCCCCAATTACTGAAGTCGACATTGATGTTGTCGTTGCCAAGGCGATGCGACGATTTTGCAACTGGTGTCAATTAGTTTAGCAAGCGCATAGGAGAGTGTGTTAGTATAACAACATGATTCGGTTTGTCTTTTGAATCGATTAGCAAATTGTCCATGCAGACCGAGTCTAGTGCTCCGTGCCTAGCTGCTGGTTGCGTCAACCTAGAATTCGTTTCCTGGTTTGAAACGCAACTCTCCGCTCCTCACCATGTACACAGCACCATGTAGGCAGCAAATAAGATGGCTTGTCTTTCTATGGAATGACATAGAAATATAAGTAACCCCGGATATACTTTTTCTTCTCCTTATGCTCCTGGGGGTAAATCACGTCACAAGTCATCAGTGACATTTCTATTCGTGCAGCCGATTTTTTTTTCGGTCCCATTCCCCCACCCCCCTCTCTTATACTTTTGTGTCATTTTTCTCTCCCTCTCTCTCTTGTTAAATATTCTTTTATTTCTTGCGCTTTTTTGCAGTCTTGTATCGCAAAGATGAAACTTCCTCTCGCCGAAACTCCCAACTGCCTCCACTACGTCATGTCTCCTTTCATGTTCATAAATCCATATTTTTGTTTGTCGTCTATGTGACTTTGCTTGTGTGTGTGTGCTGGTCTTTCCTCATGAGGCCCAGTTGCGTCCTAGAGTAGTAAATAAATAGCGATGACAACATGAATTGGATTGTGGAATCTGATTATAGGGATGTAGAAATAGCATTATACGGTAACCACGAAACCTGTTATTAATTGGCTCCAAAGTTGTTCCAGCAGTGAAGTCGTTGAAGCCTCAAATATTCGATTAGTTTCCATATGAAAGATCCAATTCAATTAATAAAATTGCAAGGAGCTATGTCAACAATCAAATATCATTTTAAAAATAATTATCACATTATTATTATAGGGTCGTAATTTGATGAGGTCAATGCCATTTAATATTTTCAGAAGTTGTTTTCCAAACTTTGGTTACCTTTTTCAATTGGGGATATTGAGATTCTGGGAACCCCGAAGTTTCTTTTCTTCCGAAAATACTGTAGATCGATTGGTAATGAAAGTAAGACGCAACCCTACTTAAAACATTTGTCTTGGACTTGTCTGAATAGGCTTTGAGCTTAGTGGATAGGGTCTGAGTGGGATATGCAGCGTCTTTATTTCCCTGAATTTTTGCTAGTCATCACATTGCTTTTCATTTTCATCCGCAGCAAGGCCGGACCAAAAAAATATATATTTGCAAGCTGCGGGTTGCTTTTAGTGGTTTACTTTTTTTGTTGCAAGTTCTAGTCATTTCTTAGGGGAAAAAGGTATATTGAAATACGAATTGGATTTTTAACTGCTCTGTCAGGCCGCCAACAATAGATATTCTTAAAATTTTCAGGTTTAAAAGAAAAGATTTCTTGGTAGGAAAACAGGAAAACTGAACGATATATTTTTTCTACGTTTCGAAAGTAGACATTTAAATTTAAGAACATTTGTTTTTGATATCCTAAGAGACTTATTCTGAGCGTGCATCGTCGTGAAAGCATAGCTAAGAGGATTGGAGTCTCTTCTCTTTTCTACGAGTGCATTTCGTAAATCTGGTAATTTACAACCACTTTATTCGGTTAATTCTTTCGAAGTGCTCGAAAATTAAAATTCTAAGTTCAGCAAGTGCTCCGATTCGGCTGAGGTAGTCTGGCTATTTTCCGTCCACTCGATCTCGCTACACAATGTTCCATCTCGCCCAACCCCCAACCCCCGACTAAATAGTTCGTCCGCCTAATTCGATTAGACCCCCGCCCCTCGTGATCGAGTGGGGTGACGTGATTTTCACCCGTAAAGTCGACCTTACTCCTGCCGCGCCAGATTGGCGCTTGATCCCCGCGCTAATGTGTAGCGGTCATTTGCATGTTAATTCACATGGGAAAACGAGCAGATGCGTGAATGCCATTAGCTTTTACGATTCGACCAAACCCCCTTCAAGACTCTTCCATTCAAGCTCAATCAAATAGACGTCGATTTTTCCTCCCATCGCGCGCTACACTGAATGTGCTTCAGCGGCAATGATAACATTTGACGCTGATTTTGTACCGTTAATTAAATCTGTTGACGGTTGTCTAGATCAAAAACAGTTCAGCCTATTTGAAAATAAAAATATATGATTTTTGCTTTAAAAACAACGATTTCGATAAAAACATGCACGTAGATGGAGTTAAAAGCAAAATACGTGAAAATAATCTAGTAATACGCGTAATTATGTGATAAGCAAAATGCCTGAAAATAACAAATTAAGTAATTTGGTCGGCGAGATAAATAGAATAAAATAATAATAAAATAAAGAGCTTAGTAGCCGGTGCATTGTGTGATTGCCTCGCAACAGGGGGAAGCAACCTCTTCACCCGCCACCTGGGGTGCACCTACCAAATCTGCTTTCGGTTCGAGACCTAGTTTCCTTGCCATATGTGTGTGACGTCAGTGACTCTCACCCGAGGCAATGACGTCAACACTTGGCTTATACTTTCATTCCGAATGAAGGCGCTAGCGGGCAACACCAATCATATCTAACCCCGCTCACTCTGCAGAGTCGATTCGAGATATCTGTTTCTTGAAATATGTGTGACGTCAGTTATTCTCGTCCGCGGCAGTGAGTGAAGTCAGCACCTGCTTCATTCATCAATTTCCAAGGATGGCGCATGCAGGAGGTTCTGTGACCAGATGTCGCTGCCGGGAATTGAACCCGTGGTCGTGGCAACTCACTTGTGACAGACTTAAGCTCTAGTATCGAAAGTCCGAACCGGGAATCGACCCCATGACCGTCGAGCAAAATAGTCTACCAACTGATCTACACTGAGACGTTCGGGTAAATGATTTAGTTTTCAAGAACAAATTTATTTTAGATTTTAATTTTTTAATTATTCTGTCGGTTTTGATAATGGTCCATCATAAGGGACAGTCAAAGAAATGTTTTTCAGTGAGTACTTGTAAATTAAATAATTTCGTCATTCGTTCTGACCCCTGTACAGAGTAAGCAACTAAGTAGACAAGAGATGTCCTCATGGCCTCTGCGCAACTCGAGAACCGGATCGATCCAAATTAGCGAATGGAGGAGCGTCACGTATCCGTGACCGGTCCGGTTGCAGGTTTGATCGATAATTGAATTTGCCTATATTGTAGTGGTTTAATTAGTCCACTAAACAGGGAATTACGCAGAGCGGTCGGCTGTAACTCTAGACGAAACGCATTTGTTGCAGCTGCGTCTGTTGGCACGTTTAAAGTTGCTCCAGTTTTTGACTGCGGGAGGAGGGGCTTATTTTTGGTGACCTCTCTCGTGCTCAGGTTAATCTGGTCAATATTTCTGCACCGTCCCCGCGTTCTAAATTTCCGAGGGACGACATTTATAAATGCGCTATGGGTTTGCAGAAGTAGGATTTGACGTCGCACCCCTGACCAAAATCAATGGCGTATAATTGTACATCGCACCCCTGACCAAAATCAATGGCGTATAATTGTACATCCGGCCGGGGGATCTGCGTGGGTTCTCGGCGTTGCATCCAAAACAACAATTCACAATTGTGATCTGAGCAATTGTGATGAAAATTATGGGCGAGTCAGCGGCAAGATTCGATTGTACAAAACGAACTGCATTTAAAATTAATTTCTGGGGGAGGGGAGAAAAACAATACTGCTAATGTAATGGAATATCGATGACAGAGTGTTCATCAGTGTCGAGTGGCGTATGGACTAGCGTGCTTGCCTTCTATATCCGTGGCGCGGTTTCGATTCCAGTCGACACCTTCGGAATTTTTTCGGGTGAGAGAAATTTCATAACACGCCTTACTTCGGAATGGAAGTAAATTGGGACACGTTAAAGGTCCCTTTGATAAGCAGCCTAGGTTGGACAGAATTACCAGGTCGCGCCTTTAGAGGGCTTTCAGAGTAAATATGTGGTAAGCTTCCTCAACAAAGTTTTTTAATCAGTCTGGTCACTAGGTGCGTCATTGTGGTCGGACGAAATCGCAACGAATTTAGAGAAACCTACGTTTTCGGTGAACATCTTTCGGTCTTAAAAAATGTAGCAAGAGGGAAAAGAATTTTTTTTTGGTTATTCGGTTGACGAAAGTGATTTTCACGAATCGGATCGCCTTCAAACGAATTTTTTCTTGTCTTAACGATTTTTGTCATTTCTTATTGGTACGGCGTCTAAAAAATAATTGAATCGAGAGTGTCGTGGATTTGATTGCTATCGACAGAACGACACTACAGAAGGAAAAAGTTTTTGGTTTGATTCTTAATTTTTTTAGGTCTTGAACACGAAATACTTTTTAAAATGTCAGGTGTCGCATCGCTTGTGCGTATTGTGTCCTAACAAAATGACACCGCCATGAAGCCAACTACAAATTTAATCGAATGAGTTAGGCAGGAAGGTCTGAAGATGGAACGGTTTCACTTTACGTTACTTGTTTGTGGGTGTATGGCCACGAGGAATGATGGTCGTGGTAGAGGGGAGTGTCTGTTGGACACCCAGGTGATATGTGGTCGGCAGTCGATTTCCATGGTACTAATGATCGTTTTAGAGAGCGAAGCATTGGCCGCACCCACCACCCACCCCATCCTCCCCCTCACTCAATAGAACTCCTAAAAGTCTAAACGCTACGATAATACGATGTGTGTGTGATCAGCAGAGCGCCTCATTGAGCGCGCACAGAAGAAGGCCAAATACAGTGGCGCCGCACCGTGTGTGTTGGTTTGGTTAACAGCGGGGACATTAATTCTGGTCCGAAAGGTTGACGGCTAATCAATCTGGACTCACGCACACAAACGACGGCGTGGTCGATACCATCACTGATCGAAAACTTGGCGCCACTCCACCCCCTTCATCCGCATTAATTATTTGGCGGCGGGGTCGTCACCCGGAAGTGGAACGACCGAACGTCTTTCTTTCTTCCGAATGATCGTTAATTTCAGAATCAACACAAACAACATATCTATATTATAATCTTGAATGTCCTTTATATTTTTATTTTTTCTTTAAACTGTCTGTTTCGGTGTTTACTTACTTTATTAACGAAATTGAAGAAAATCTGTGCTGTTGATACTTCAGGCAAAAAGAGGAAATCTTGTTTTTGTTTGTTGCGCTGTTATTTTGAAATTGCGCTT
>JAQGBY010009046.1:0-10023 GCA_034698785.1 Mycogona germanica
TAACAGTTCCAACCAAGCAAACCAGATAACAGTTCCAACCAAGCAAACCAGATAACAGTTCCAACCAAGCACACCATTTCACATGCTATTACCGGAATAATGTTTGAAATTTACCTGTCCGTCACAATTACATCCAGGTTAGTCCCCTCCTTGTTCCTCCTTCCCCGAAACCCCGAACAATCTTTAATACTTTGACTGTCGCTGTCCATCACGGCGGCCACCCAATACCACTGACCATCTAGCTGACCACGCATCAACAAAAAAAAACAAAGACTCGACATAAAAGACAAGAAAACGGCGTCTTAAAATAAAAAAATTGTCGACATTTCCAACTGAAATTCAGACGCCATAATTTAGAGTGCGAGTTACAGTTTCACTTACCATGCGATTCCAGTTCTCAACGAGAGTACCTTTGGCCCTGCGGCAGGCGTGGGAGGCCTGAGCCCAATCTTGGAGCGGGACAACGAGACAAAGTAGAAGAAACGTCGTGGCACACGCCATCTTAAGACTTCACTTCATCGGTTTGAGCGGAGCAGCTGGGGTCGACTCGATTAAAAAGGTTTTCCTGGAGAGGAAACGGTTTCAATTCGAACCCAGGCCATGGGGTGGAGATGAGTGAGGATCTCAATTTCTAGGAGAGATCATCTCTCTCGACGAGTGTCAATTGTGAAATTGAAATTAATCGTTCGGAGGTAGGTCTTTAGGTTTCGGATAAACTTAATCTATTCCGTCAGAATCGGACAGAGCCACCACCAGAAACCTAAGACGTCCCGCGACAAATGATCAATTATATTGAATTATAATTGAAAGAAAATTACGGTCAAGTGAAATTGTTTCCAGAAGATAGAAAAATAAGAATCAACTGAAAGAAACGAAAAATTGACGTAAAGATTCTGTATAATCTTATACTATAAAACTAATAATCTGATTTTCCTCTTCGGAGACTAACTCTCGAACGGCTCAATTAAATCACATTAAATTTAACATACCCTTAGTAGACCACGGAATTTCAGATCTCAATTTTCAATATTACATAATAAAACAATCGTTTTCAAATTTTGGATAATCTCCCTTTCGCTTCAAACTTAAAAAATGGCGTCTCCACATCAAAAGCATGACGTCGTTCATTTCACGAGACAACCAAGTAAACCAGATAGCAGTTTTAACCAAGCACACCATACAACGAGACAACCAAGTAAATTTCAATTAAACTACTGTTACCGGAATAATATTTTCAATATAAAAATAAAATAAAATAACAATATTAAAAACCATAAAACAATTAATTGTAATTGGTGGTTACTGTAAACCCAGGCAAAGCCGAGTAACATTCTTGTAGATAGATGAAATACTACTTTAATGCAAAGTACCCTCTGGTTTCTGTCATATTTTTGAACAATTTCTCAAAAATTTCTAGTTTCAAGTTAATAATTTTATGACAAAAATTTTAGGATTAATTATTTGCGCAGATTTGTTAGCAATATTCTTCAGTTGTTCTTCAATAATATTAATATATTATAGGCAATTTCCAACACAAAAAATATTAAATTTTTAAACGTATGTTTTAATTAAAAGTCGCTTGCGTAATATCCCTTTTTCATTTTTCAAGTAATTCTTCAAGAATCGTAGACTTCGTCGCAAACAACAAACACTTTCCCTACATAATTTTAAGCAAAAATAGATTTGATTAAGAGAAAGAGTTAAAAAGAAATTGCGATTCGCGCAAATTAAACTTGTAGTCCTTTTTACTAAAATTTAAATGCATTAAATAAACAATTTCTATACAACTTTATGCAGTAATAATTACAGGCAGTCCCCATTGACCACTAACCATTCTGAAATTCTGACCATTAAGACCCAGACGGGGGATTCGAACTCAGAACCACTCAAGTCTGCCGACTCGAGTCACCAGCGAAAACAAAACTCGTCATTCCATAATCGAGAGATTGAGTTGAGACGACGTGCGTGACGCAACGTGACGTCACCACGTTCAAGTATATCTAGTCGTCGAGCCGATACAATGATCTGGAAATTTGTAAGAAGGTGAAATGTTTATTATTTGATTTGATGTCACCGTCTTTTCTGAATGAATAAAATGAAATTTACGAAGCACACAACATTGCTAAAATTGATAAATTAGTTTAGTTGCCCGTAATATGACAACATCCGATATTCACCTGTGGTGTCTCACCTGTGGCATCGCGAATGAAATCAATATAGTATTAGAAAACTAAAACCGTATCGTCACATTAGATCACTCAATCACTTCCTGTGGACTATCATGACACAATGGTAATTCGAAAGAGAACATTATTATTCAATCAAATTTCGAGCGTTCCCTGAAATATTAATTAAAATAATAATAATATTTATATAATAATATAATAATTTAAAAAAAATAATAATAATAATAATATAATAAAAAGAAATAAATAAATAAACACACGGAAAAAAGAAAAAAACAGATAAAAAAAAAAAGAAAAACACACAAAGATGGACATTTATTTTTGAACTAGGTCAAAAGATCACAGTGATTCTCTTTATTATTCGAATAGTCTTACACTTGCACTTAGTTCACTTAAGAATTATTGTTTCGTTGTTTACCTACGGTCAATTGCCGCAATCTCACATTCAAACCCTCCCGCCTCTCAGTTCTCCGTAAATGCCGCTAGATGGCGACACCTATCCGCGTACAACACACGCACCGTGTGGCCATCACTTGCTCGGAGGTGCTGCCTCATCCATCGCTAGCGCGCATTATTAAATTCACATCCAATCGACGCAACAACACAGAGACCTGAAATAAGTTGCATCGACTAAAAAGCTGCGCATGCGCAAAAGCGGCGCTGTCCTCGCGCACAAAACCACTTGGATGAACTTCCAAAGACGATGGACTCTCGCATCATGGATTGATGCACTGGGGTGGGAGGACGTCCGGTCGGTCATGTGACCATGATGGATTCATCACTTTGACCGCCGCCCCCCTAAATGCACTTATACAGGCAGAAAGTACGGAGCCCGAGAAAAGCAAAGTTAGTAAAGCCGGGGGAAGCGTTTGGGGAGTTACAATATTCGTCTTTTTCTTAAGACAATCAGTCGGAGTATATTGCCGTGGCACATCTCTCTCCACCACCAGTGTTGGGATGCCAGAAATAAACCTATCCATCTTAATGGGAGCCGAGGAAGACAGCAGCATTCAAGTGCGATCGGGGAAGAAGAAGAAAAAACAAAAAGTGGGTATCGAACGAGGGCCATGACGAGCGCAGCGCCGCGCGGCGGCAGAAAGCGAAATTGCTCGTTCGGTGCATGCGCTTAAAACACAACAAAAATTAACCAATAACAGAACCAATAAGACCAAGAAAAGAAAATATTTTTTAAGAAAAGACTGTGTCTTCACAACCGATGAGGTAAAGTAGCTAAAAAAATAAAATAATAAGCTCTTTTCGTCGCTTCAATAACATTTTTAAACAAAATCGTTAAATATTATTTATTAGATCATTTTTTAACACTCGATTGTCTGAAGTGAAACTGTACATTGAAAATCCTCCTATATTATAAAACTAAGAATTGGATTTCCCTGTCCGGAGACTAACTCTCGAACGGATCAATGAAATTACATAAAATTTAACATACCGTTAGTAAATCACCACAATTCGCTAGCGACAGAATTACAGATCTCCATTTTAAATATATCATATTAAAATAACCCTTAACAAATTCTGGATAATCTCCCTTTAGTTTCAAACTTAAAAAATGGCGTCTCCACATCAAAAGCATGACGTCGTCGATTTGACGAGACAACCAAGCAAACCAGATAACAATTCCAACCAAGCACACCATACCACATACTATTACCGAATAATATTTTGAATATAAAAATAAAATAACAATATTAAAAAACATAAAAGAATCAAATAGTTATTTTAAAAATGATTCTTTTTGAATTTAACATAACAGTTGTCAAACGATTGAAAATCCAAATTTTTTAAATACTTCATCCACATTTAACGTTTTCGTTTATCGCGTGTCATCGTGTCAACGTAAAATAGCCGGTAAATTTAAACAATTAAATTTTTTATTTCATTGGTGGTGACTGTAAACCCAGGCAAAGCCGGGTAACATTCTTGTATTATTATAAATATTAATTAGAGTGAAGTTAGGTCATTTGTTTGTGGTGGGGGTGGGGTTGGTTGTGATTTTCTACAAGTGGTTCTATATTTGGCCGCGTGGTGGCGCCGGATGGAGTAAGCTCGTTCTGGATTGACGTGGCAGGAGGAGGTGGGGGTGTTTTGGGTTTGTGGGGGTAGGGGATATTGTGGTCCACGCTAATAAAGATGGATGACTGGTGTGATTGCACAAGGGGATAAGGAACCCCGTTTCGAATCCGCAGCACACCCGCGCCTGTCGCCGATTGGTCGAGACGTTCACCTGCAAGCGCCAATAGAAACAAACAAATGCGGATCACGTTTACGTTTTCGTGGTGTTCCCTTTGGATTTGTGTGCGTGTGGGTGGGGGAGGGGGAGGGGTAATTGGGTCCATCCGTGGATCTCCAGTCTATGAAATTACAGGTAAATATTCGATTAACGAGTCCATATCGGAATGAGATTACTGATTTTTAGTGAATTTGATGGACGAGACGTTGCGGATTAGTGTCGAGACGAGAAGCCGAGAATGGTCTCGTCTTGTCCCGTCTATACAGTGAAATCCTGAGCATTATTCTATGGCCTCTACGCGTGACAGTTTCTGAGTCCCTCTGGTGGCGTCTCCATCCACTTGGGTGCGTCGCTACTTCAGACGCTGAAATTCGTCTGATCTGGATTCGAATCCCGGTCAGAAAAGAATTCATTTTAATATTAATTCGGCCCAAAAAATGTAATAGAACGTTGTGAAATCATGGGATGTTACCTGAGGAAATTAATTATAAGTACAAGCTCATGGACATGGGTCAGTGGGTGGGTTGCGATGGCTCTCAACCTGCGGCTGATAGACCGAAAAACACGATAGATCTGTAATAGGTGAACCGGATTTGGTACTTCCTGGTTACGAGCGCTCCTAGCGGCAAGATGGCGACACCTGCCAGATGACGGGATGAGCGCCACCTGGTGATAAAGTGCGCCACGTCACAAAACCCCCGTTAACTTAATTCACACGACGGGCCAAACTTGTCGGCATCTGAAACACGTTTGAGATGGAAATATGGACTGTAACCGCGTTTGATCCCGGGGATGCTTGGGATACCTAGACATAGTCTAAATTCCTCCACGATTTTTGCTCCACCTCCACCATCCCCCTCACCGTCCCCCCTCCCCCGCTCTCAAAGCAATTGCCGACGCGTACCAAGCTATAGTCGGAGCTAAACCGTCTGGAGGAGTCCTGGCCAGCTTTGGCGAATTGGATGCCGGTTCACCGTTATACGAAAATGAGTGAAACTTACTCGTGTCTGTGGTGAGGGAAGATCGTTTTGATGGGAGGAATTATCGAATCCACGCCAATTGACACCCCCCAGATATGTCACGTCCATCCGTTTTGTTCGGTGACCGAATTCAGTCGGGCTCGAGCTCATCATCATTCGATCCGTTGACAAATGAACAGAATCATTTAACCCGATTCACGGCCTTTTTGTAATATATTTTTCTATTTTCAAAAGCTCTCGCTAGATGGCGCTCAAAGAGAAGGTTCGCATCCCGATTTGACACGCCCAGGAGAAGTCAATTCCGATAAGCGTCAGTTCTTGGAATGTCACCTTTGCCAAGATTTTGAATTTTCTCCCCGCTACGATTGTGCAATCAAACTTATTTACTTTGTCTAACTTGCCTTACCTAACCTAACTCACCTAGAATCGCCGTCATGCACAGGAAAGGTCATTTCCGACAAGCGTCAGATTTAGGAAAGTCGCCTTTGCCGAGACGCGGATTCACTCCCCACTATAAATGCGCAATCAAACTGATTTGCTTCATCTAATTTGCAGTCAATGGCGATAAAATTATGTGGACACGTAAACCAAGAAATAACAAGACAAGACCAAGAAATACAATTTCTCAACGTCAACGCAGATCGAGGATGCTTACAGAGATGCTCGCTAGATGGCGCAGTTCCGAATAGCGAACTGGTGGCGTGGGAGTGGACTGATCCAATATTGCGTAACGCAGTGCGGCCACTCGGGCCTCACGGTGCGCGTAATTTATTAATCAGGAGTCGATTAATATTGCAGGTCGCGCAGTCGCAGTCGGCTCGGAACAACATCGCATTCCGCAAATATTTTATACGCTGCTCTGTTTGCCGCCATCCAGCCTCAATAGGGGATAGGGGGGCTAAGGGGAATTGGAGGGGGAGGGATTGTCGTGTGTGGGAGGTGTTTTGTGAGGGGTCAAGATGCGTTTGTGACACACAATGCTAGCCTCTTGGCCGACAAAAGATCCAGGAAAGAGGCGCTCGCAGATTCCACAAACTGACTCTCTCCTCAGGTACTCGTGTTACGCGAGTGGTTGCGTTGGGATATTCGAACCACTCTCCACTTCCGTTTTGATAACGTGATCCATTTTCACCGGAATCAAAAATCGTATCGGGTTTTAATTTTAAGATCGGCGCGCTTAAAGAATGCAGGAGTTGCGTTAGCACATCCACAAATTATTAAATGTTGTCTCAATAACTTTGGGCTAAAATGATGAGACGGGTTCAATTCCCAGCCGAGACCTCCGGAATTTTTTCAGTTGAGTTAAATACTGGAATTCCGGAATGCGAATGTCGAACTGGTTTGACGTGACTGGCGCGAGCGAGACAAGCTGACGTCACACCTTCGACGAGAAGGAAAAGAGGTCTCGAACCAACGTAGCGGAGTGACAGGTGCTGCTCTCTGGTGGTGGTGGGCCATCGTTCCGGTTTGGAGATGGTCTTAGAGGAGGGGGGTCGGGTCAGGGTTGTTGGGATTGGAAGAAAGGAGGCACTTCCTGACAACACGTCAACACAAACTTGACGAATGAATGTTGTTTTTGACAATCAAGACGGATTAGGCGAGCGGTCAGCACTGCGACCAACGTGAGAGTCACTAGGGAATAGAGAACGAAGTCATGGCTTGGCTAGGAGTAGGTTGCCTATTTTCGGCACTCGATTGCAACGAGAGAATTCCGTTGCAGCGTAACAACTTCATCGACTTTCAAAACCTAAATTGCAATTTATTTCTGTAGTTTTCCCAAAACAAAACACGAAATCGATTCGGAACTAAATGGAGTGTTCGGAACAAATTTGCGTTTACGTCAAGACCTCTAGGGTTTCTTACAGAAACAACAAAAAGACGTTTGACGTCATGAGATTTCGATTCAAGTCAATCGCAAGTCGTTAATAGTCACCCCCGAGTATATTGGACAGAAAATCTGAGAAAGACTTTGTTGTTCGGCGAAAATCGTCCACAAACAGTTGATTCAGTGTTGGTGGCTACTCTTTGGTTGACAGCGTAAATAAACTCGTTTGTCAAAATCTGGGAAAAAAAGGGAAGCGATGTTCCAGGAACTGAAAAGCTGCTGCTGCAACAAAAAAAAAAAAAAAAATGGGGACATCCAATTTCAAATTCAAAATAGAAATTGTATACATTCGAATAAGTTAGTCAAACCAGAATAAAGTGGAACTTTGCAAACACGAAAATATTGACACCTAAATTTTGATTTATGCTCAGAGCCATCGACAATATGCTCAGAGCAGAACAAATAACGCTGCCCCCTTACGCAGGCAATCACTGCTGACGCCTTCTCCTAATGTGACGGTCGAGTTAATTCCTACCCTAAATAGTGTGGCCGTCACTCACAGAAAATGTCAATTCCGATAAGCGTCAGATATGGGAAGTCGCCTTTGCCGAGACGCAGATTTCTTTCACGCTACAAAATGCGCAATCAAACTGATTTACTTACCTTACAACTTGCCTTGCCTAACCTAACCAAACCTAACTAGCCTTACTTAAGTCACTAAACTCACACAAAATATAGTATTTGGCGAAGCGGTGCCACTTTTTTCTGAACTACACAAGTGCAGGACGACACAGGCACTTTACCGACACCTGACGCTTATCACAACTGACGTCTGTTATGCGTGATGTCATCCCGTTAAATCGATACAGGGAGCTTTAGAAGTGGCAGACTGACTCAGGTTTTACAAAACTATGCTCCACACTTATTGCTATTTCATAATTAAAATCATAATGTTTTTTAAAAAATACATCTGACGCTTGTGACAATTGACGTGTGTTACGCGTGACGCCATCCAGTTAAATCGATATAGGGAGTTTTAGAAGAGGCAGATTGACTCAGTTTTTTCAAAACTATGCTCCTCCACACTTACCGCTATTTCATAATTTAAATCATAATGTTTAAAATAAAACCAATTCCATCAGGAAGACAAAAAATGACCTACCAACTAAATTTAAAATCAAATCACCATAATGTCGTTCTATTTAAGATTTTTCTGGTGCACTACTAATTTAAGATTTCAAGACTCCTTCTGTTTCAAGAAGAGAAAAGATTACAACAAGACTTCAGTTTTAAGATGCCTTTCAAAGGAAGATGTCTTCGATTCTGCTGTAAA
Source organism: Mycogona germanica (assembly GCA_034698785.1). Taxonomy (NCBI): domain Eukaryota; kingdom Metazoa; phylum Arthropoda; class Diplopoda; order Chordeumatida; family Chordeumatidae; genus Mycogona; species Mycogona germanica. The sequence goes on from JAQGBY010009046.1 coordinate 8,573, forward strand.
CACCTTTGAGTGTGAAATTAAGACTCGTTGATTTTCAGTGCACTAGAATGCTCGCTAGATGGCGCTCCAGCATCTCAACAAGTGGACCAGGTGGTCCTGAGGTGGACACGCCCAACTCCTCGGTCCAGCAAGTAGGCAAACATGGGATGCGAGTTTAAAAAAGAGCCTAGTCGGGGGTGGATAGCGGTTGATGCGAAAGTGAGGGGATAGTGGGGGGATAGGGTGGTCCAGGGATTATCTCCCCCGAGGGGACAAGGCCAGATGAAGAGGAATAGAGCAAAGAATTAATAAGAAGTGGAGGATTGCGTCGACGAGAAAAGGCCTTTTGTGTGAATGCGGTCTGAGCTTAGCTCGGGTGCGCGGTCCAAACGCGGGCTTATCAACCTCGCAACACACTCGGGTTGTCATGGCAACCGAGAGACGGGCGGTGATGATGCCGCCTCGACGAAAAGAAAAACGACTGTCTTGGTTCAACCGGTGGCCCTCCTGAGAAGGCCTGCGGGGGCCGCACTTTTTGATCCGCATCAGCTGAGCAATCCCGAGAAACCAACAAGACCTCGAAAACCAAGTAAACCACCATCCACTGAGCCAGGACAAGTCGAAACATGAATCGAAAATCACCACCTCACCCTAATCTACATGTAGAATCGAGGGGGGAATATTTCCAGCCAACTGTTGGGTTGGAAGTGTGTGGCCTTTCGTCACACAAGTAGATTAACATGTCACGAATCCGGAATCGATCGACTTCTTGATCACGATAGTCGATCGACTTTCTACTTTCACAGATACTCCCCCTGGTGGGTGGTGGCAACATCAAATATGCAGCAGTCAGTCAGACACAGGCGAACGACCATTGAAGTGGTCCTAGACACAGCCCCCACCTCCACCACCACCACCCCCTCAACCACCCCTCAAACCCCTCATGGATCCACGATTCCAGTAGCTAGGCTCGCGGATCTGAGGTTGATGTGGAACGACGTCAGCAGCAAATAGACCGGCTTAACTTCGGAAATTAAAAACGAAATTCATTTTGAAGAGGGGTTGAAAACGAGGTGTATTCAGTGGAATCGAAGAAGAGGAGGGGGGGATGGCGACAGGTTATATTGAATATATATATACAGCAAGGATCGCGACCTCCCACCCTCTTGTCTGTCTGTTTACCACCCGCGACTTTTATCAAGGCATCCGAATTCGTCAATGGCATTATTCAACAATAGACCAAACCTAATTTTAATCAGAGACGGCGGATCGATAAGGATGTGACGTGTGCGGAGGATTTTCGAAATTAAGGAAATGCCAAGTTCATTAAATTGGAGTCACCAAAGACGAGCATTGTAACCCGGTAAAGTTCTAATTTATAAACCACAAGAATGTTGTCCGGCTTTGCCTGGGTTTACAGTAACCACCAATGAAATAAAAAATTAATTGTTTAAATTTACCGGCTATTTTAC
>JAQGBY010009047.1:0-10023 GCA_034698785.1 Mycogona germanica
ATAGGGCCTAAGCTCTGAGAGGGGTACAGAATCTTCCTGTTGTGATCAGTCACTTCAGTGAATTAAAAAAAAAAATAATAAAAAATAAACATGAGTCCGTGGCGGCACTCGAACCGGGATCCATCAAAACAACTGGCGATCGCGTTTCTGTCCGGTCCAACACTACAAACCTAAATTATGGATGACCTCCGCAAATGAAACATGGATGATGGACGATATTTGTATGTCCACCACACTCTGCGCTCCGAGCCACGTACACCCTGGGCAACCGACAACCTTACCATCCCCCTCCCCCCTTAACGGCGGCATGTATACACAACCCTGCAAGTCACGTGTCCCCATACCACTACCCGCGGTTGCCCCGGGCAACCAACGCTGACCCAATCAATGAGACTGTCGGGATAGACAACAAAACGTCGACGAAGCAGTGGACTCTGAGGGCCCTGCTACACATAGACGTGCGGCTGCATGCATGCATGCATGAATTCATGCGCTACCTTGCTCCTCCCCCTATCCCCCCTATCCCCCTCCTCCCCCGTGTAATCCAGCGCCGTGGACGGACAAAACAAGTATATAGGATAGAACCTAGGCAGACCACGTGGGATCATCAGGTATAAACGGGCGACGTTTTCACGCCCCTCTGCCAGGAATAGCGGGATAGGATCGACGAAGGTCGCTTTTCCTCCCCCTCACCTTAAACCACCACACTCCCACTTCTCCCAGCGTTACACAAGGTATTCAGTGGCTCGTATTTCGCAGATGTTATCGACTAGGTATGCAGACGTGCTTCTGTGCCAAGCGCCTAATTCTGAAAATGAGACGCAACATGATCAATTAATTTGGCAAAGTACTCATATTTTTAAACTTGTTCTTTGTGTCGTTTTTCGAATAAGATATACACAGTGAATTCGTGTAGACAGATAGATGTTATTCGTTCGAATTACCTCTAAATAAAAATGGTCAACTCCCCACATTCAATTACCGTTTATAACAAATCGCTCTGTAATTGGTATGCAGTTGGTGATTGTAAATTCGAACGCCGGATTTCATTATCGATCACGAAGGTATTACATTCAAGAGTGCTCTTCAGGGTGCCCCAGAAGTCTCCATTCATAGGAATATTGTGCGAGAACCTGTCTAATGGCCGCACCGCTACTCAGACCTCTTGATTTTTACCTCAGGTGTCATCTTAAGTCTACTAGGAGAAAATGCTGGACCTGCTTCATTTGGAGATTGTTGTCATGTGACTCCGGATGAAATAATATTTGCAGGACAATCACGTTTAACTATTTGACATGCTCGAGACTTTATTGTTACTCGCGTGTCACCATCTATCTTTTTGCGGTGTTCCTGAACTGGTTTCAAATAAAAGACACATATATTTCCACATCTAATTATTGTTGATGTTATATTTTTTATCATCGTGACATATACAATGTCACAACATGAAAGGCTACGCGTAAAAACAACTGGAAAGTACGTAAGTCCACCGTCGCCTACCAGGGGGCGCAATTTAGTTTTTACGATTTAAAAAACGAAATTGTGGAGATAAAAGTCGACCCTTTTTCGTGTCGAAATGTAAACGATTCCTCTCCACACTCACTTCTGGAGGAGAAAACGGTTGGTACAAGTGCACACACGATGCTCGGGGTCCAATGCGAGCTCAAATTTCCTCCAAAAAACGGTGTTGCTATTTTCCAAACGTTTACCGCCTTCGCCGAAAAGAAACAATAACCCTTGGTTTACGACAAGCTACAAAATGACGAGCAACTGCGAACACGTAATGGAAACTGAGGCCCACTTTGCACTCAACCGAACGTAGTACATAACTTACAAAGAGGGTAAAAAGTCTAGAGTGCTGGAGCCCTACTCGTTTACCGTATACTGACCGAAACAAGTGTGACGCCCTGAAGTGATGACACTGATAAACGAAGTTTCCAGTGGGTTAATCAGAATGAAATGGCACAGAAGAATGCCAGCATTTGCTCTGTAGCTGAGAAGCAAACTACATGTTAATATTAGAAAATAAAAGATTTCAATAAAACATTCCACGTGAACAACTTACATATGAATTTAGCTTTCATGAAACAAAGATACTTCTGAAAAGACAGTTTCTTGTGAAGTTTCATGACTTTAAGAAAGTGTAATCTATATTAGAAATTTCTTCTAAAAATAACTTTGTAAATATGACAACAATATTGCAAGATTAAAAGCTCTACATCGACAATTTCTTAAATAGTAAAATAACTGAACTTGTTACTAAAGATTGATTTACACCTCTCGCGTTGAATAGTATTGCAGAACATTTTCGTCTTTCAAATTTGATTCTCAACATCAAATTACGTCATCTGCGCATGCGCACAATCCATTCCTTTTGAAGGAAAAGTGCATTCTCGTCACTAATTTAACATGACGTATTTTTCATCGTATAGGTTTCATCGTGAGGTTAAACACTCATTTTTGTATTTATTTTATTATTCTTTGAAAGAATAAAGGAATTGTCGGGTGTATAAGACATTTTATTTACGAGACCATATTCTATCGTCGTTGCATTTTTGCATTTTTTTTTCGTTGTTCAAAGCAAGGACATATGGATACGAAGTGTTTTGAATACGTAACTAGGTTGAACTAGGATGAAGAGGTGGACGAGAAAAATTTAATTTGACTGGTGCCATGTGCGTGCCATTGCATTTTGAAGCCATATTCTAGTGACTAACATAGTGAGATAACTGGATTTACCAATGACTAACTGATTATTCGATCCTGGGGTTCTGGTGAAAATGTGCCCCCTTCTGTAGTGCCAAAGCACCAAGAGGGGTACAGTGAATAAAAAAAATGATGAACGAGCCCCTGCATTAGCATTTTCAAGGGCCAACGTGGTGGAAACATTTAATAAAATGATTATCCAATGCACTTTTAAGGTATAAACGCACCCTTCCTCGCAGGTAGGTAGAAGGTAGTTGCAATTATTGATCAAAATTGGAATGAGCAAGTGAATGGATTCCCAGAAACGTGTTACACGCAAGAAAAAAACCACTGAATCTCCCTATGCCATTTCCCTTAGTGACCTCTGTGGGTTATCTATATTATAATCCAAAGTTTCAATCTGTCCGTTCGAGAGTTAACTTACGAACGGCTTGATGAAATTGAATAAAATTTGAGCTGCAGATAGTTCTTCAAATTTGTAGTCTAGCGACAAAATTTCAGATCTCGATTTTGCCTATTTCCCGATAAATTAGCCATTTAAAGATTCTTAACAATCAACCCTTCGCCAGAAAAATAAAATATGGCGTCTCCACTTCTACAAAATAGGCTGTCGCTATGGATCCAGGAAACACCAACTGTGTTTAAAAGTATTGGATCAAACCTTGTTATTAATAGTTTCAAATTTTAGCCACAATAACATCACACATATATATTTGTGAATTTATTAAACGTCCCCCATTTAATCCCGTCTGTGTCTGTTCAATCGACCAAGTGTAAAAGGAACAAGCAACCGCTATCACTCATCATCACGCGGACTGCATCAATTTAATATGAACGTCATTGCGACACGCACAAATGTGCCAACTTAGTCATGCCGTCGTCGTCCCAGGACACTTGCATGAACGTACCAGAGCCAAAATTTCCGTTTGCCAAAAAGGATTTTATTTTCACGCACTTTGGGAACAAATCTGGCCCCGGCGCTAACACACAAATTGGCAAAGTTCTCACTTTTTCTTGTGGCGAGGGGGAAAAAAAATCCCCACACGCCTGCAAATGTCAACATTGTCTAAATTTGCTCTTTCTCGTTTCCTTATTTTATCTCTATGAAACCCATTTCCATTTGCTGACGCAGAAACATAAAAATAAATTTAGATCATGATTAAACCCATATTTAGAACTGAGGAATTTGGTGCCAATGTGATGGAAGAAGTTCAATACCATCGCACCATCCGAATTGTTTTCAATTCCATAAATCACACTAAGAAAAGTACAGCAAATATAGGTTCTGTAGCTTTGTCATATGGCCAGGAACTTGTGTCGTAAGATAAACTGTATCCCGTCAAGTCTCAAATCAAATAAACCTATTGCATCCGCATTAACAGAATGGCGCGCTTCGTGTGGCAAAGAGGAATTGTAGCAAAGCTTTCGATACAATTGGAAACGAAAGAGAAGTGAAAGTCTAGAGTTCGGAAATACTTCTCGAGAAACAGTAAGGTCCGTGAATAAAAATGAGTCAACATATTAAGACGCTTTTACGTCGATGTGTTTCGAAATATCCCCAAGTAACAAGCCTCATCTACAGAAGCAGAACTGATGTCTTTCTCCCCCCCCCTCAAGTGGTGAGGCTGATGAACGACGTGGACACAGCAACAATTTATTTTCTATAAATGGTTGTAATGATTTAATAAATTAATTTTATATAACGCCTAGCTATTCAACTTATATGCCTTTCAATTCGGTCGGTCGTCAACTGATGAAAATGCAGAGCTCTGTATGAAGCGCCGCAGCAGCACCATCTTCAATGACGAAGAATGCCCTTCTATGATCTAATATTTTAAATTCTCTTTTGAAAAAGCGTTTTAAATTTAGAAAGGACACTTTTATCTTCTAGGAAACTCAAACGACAGACACGGATCCAAGACATAAAAACCATATTGCGTTACAGTGAGACGTTGCTGACACAAAAATTGAAAATGTCTTCTCTCACGTTGACAGGTCACGAATTAGTCAGCGTTTCAGTTTTAGTGTCTGTTAAATTGAGAGTGACATTGCTATGCCTATTTTAAGGCACATTTCCTGATTGGAAGCCGAGCAGGAGAGAGCTCTAATACAAGAGAGCTACAAATCTCGTAATTTTTGTAAAATTGAATACATACATCTTTCGCTGAAGTGGCGCTTCAAAAATCGAAAATGAGATAACAGTTTATTATAATCGAAATGAAAACACAATTTTGTCATTCTACTGTTCGTGTAGATACGTTGAAAATAACGATAAGGCGGTTTAAATTATGCGGCGTACGAAAATTCGTTTTATCCCTTCAAATGAGTACAGACGAGTATAGATAAGAACAGATACAAAAAAATATGTAATCACGACGGGGCTTTAAAAAAGGCGGGCGATAAATAATGGTAAACATCTCGACCGCAAAAATCCTTAGCAGTGAATTTCTTTTTTTGGCTCCTCGTCTATTTATGGAGAAGAATACTTGGGTGAAAATCACCCTGGCACGTCGCGGCAGCTGTTTGCCATAATTACTTGGTTTTTCCAATACAGCTCACAAACTACTTTACATATATTTACAGTACGAGCACTAAGCATGAGTTGGGCGGTACGCCAAAACATTATTACTACGATACCACAAAAATCATATCGATGAGCTGAAAAATAGGTGAAATCATGAAACGCAATAGTTTTTTAATTTATTATAAAGTGGATGACCAAAATTAACATCTTAGAAATATTGTAATAAAAGTTGCAATTTTTACTTGTATTAATTTAGTAATTTACTAGTAGCGTAATTTTCTGAAATTCCATACGAGCATTCAAGTTTTATTATGTTGTTTCAATTTGCAGTGACAATCGCTGGTGCCACATCCATGAATGTGTTCCCCAAAAGTTCGTCCACCGCTTCACCATGTTGGGAACCACGAATTCATGCAGAGCCTCGAAACTACCCCCAAAAATTCTCCCACCAAAAAATGAATTCAAACCAGCTGCCAACAGCCATAGTCTACTGTCAGAAGTTACACCCAACAATTTTATACTACCAGAAGAAAAAGAAATTGCGGTGCCGACTGCAGTGACAGTTGGTGCAGCCTTTGGTCCATATCCGAAATCTGGCAACTCTTCCCGACTAGCTTCATCCATTGAACCTCTATTTCTACGTTAAGGGTACACACACACACGATCGAGAAGCAGCGGTAGGCAAATGCTATTGATTAATTGATGAAATTAATGAACGGGTTAAACACGTGGTCCAGGGGCGGAGGGTCTCGAAACCTGTTTCATAACCACGACAAATTATTCATAGGCGGCGCGATTAAATTAATATGCAAGCGTCTGTCGAGTTTAACCCATCTAGTATTGGCATTTCCGCCACACACATATTAAGCATCCTGAGACCATCTGTTCTCGTTTCCTGGTTAAAAAATCATCGAGATACCATTAAGGCCATCCAATTGCCATCTGTCAATTTTAAGCTCCTGAAAAAATTGTCACTTTATGTGTGTTTAGTCCCTCTGTCCAAAAGAACAATACAGAAATTATAGGACTTTACAGAAATTATTGTAAATTACATTTCATTAAAATCGCGGGTCTATAACTCTGTAAAGTTTCCATTTTCTGTACACGAAGGAAGTCGTTTCTGAGCGAGCATGTAGCCTGGGTTTTGTGTGTCGTACCCAAACTGACGTCACACAAATAGAGGGTTTGTGTACACTGACGTCACACGTGTGTCTAAGCGACTGCGAAGTAGAAGCGTGAGGAGAACGAATGGGACATGTGATGCCCTCTAGTGGCGGGAGAGTACACCTGTGCACTTCCGTTTCTCACAGACTGTGTTTTATTATATGTTAATAATAATGATACCTGTAATAATAATAAGTAAGCCAGTTCAAAATCGACTAATTGAACATAATCAAACACTAATTAGATTCGTTTGAGCCCCAACACTGTTTCTTTGTATTTGGTCACTTGTATTACAGTATGTTCTGTGGTCTCAGTGGAATATCGTTGCACATCCGAATCCGGAGGTTTTCCAGGAAACGAAAACAAATGAATCGAGCTATTCCAGAAAGATTGATACCGGTTTTCCTGGACTCAGCGGGATCGCGCAAAATTGGTTACGACATGCCGACGCTATTTCTTGCATTCTTGTTAGCAAGTCATTTGTGCTAGTCAAATTACCTAATTGGACAATACCCAAACAGTCGTTCGTCTCCCCCCCCCCTCCCCCTGCGTTTCTAATGTGGCGGCTCGTGATACGATTTATTGGCGAGACCAATATCGGGTATGTTTTGTGATTTTTTCTTGTAGTTTCTGGTTTGCCTTTTTCACAATTTCAAAAGAAGGAATGGAATTGTCAATTAGAAATAAATAAATATTAAAACGTTTGTCATTTTCTACATTCAAAGTATACTGATGACAGGCCTCCATGGCCTGCAAAGGACGAGCCACCACACCCGGCTTCCTCCCAACACCACCACAATTTCCCCACTCTCCATTTCCCCCATCCCACGTATAAACGATATTGTATCAAACACTCCTGTTAATGCCAGTGTTGACACGGCGCGATCATCACTGTTGCATTTTCTAATTCTGTAAATGCAATTTGCAAATTGGTTCGCATCCACTCTCCACTCCTATACGGGGTGTACATATCGAATAAACGTTGTCACTCTGCCAGTAGTAACTCACGAACGAATCGGCAGATGGAACCACCAACACACGCCGGAAATTATTTTCTTTACATCCACCACGTCTCAGGACAAGAACTACAATTTAAAATTATAGTGACAAAGACGTTTCAATATCGATAGGAGTTTATTTCTAATGCGCATTGCAGTGTTTGGGGAATCTCGGGTTTTGGAAACGAAGTCAACATCAGCTAGTAAGACTTTACTAGTTAATTCACAGAAGTACAGGTACATCTCATATTGTCGCGAGGCACACAACGTCACGGATGAGTCGATTAATATGATGATTAGAAATCTTTTAGGAAATTAGAGTTGCTCGAATACACATGGGCGTGCCCACTTCGAACGAGAGAGAAACATGGAAATGCAGCATTGGACTGATGCGTGGGCGGGGAAAACTAAAATTGGGAGCAAATACAAAGATAGGCGTCATTGCAATGAGGTATTCATAACAAAATCGAAATGCTAATAATGGTCGCTGCGCATTATCACTAGGTGGCGTGTCACGGCACGTTTTTCCGTTTATTCATTCCTGAATTTGAAATTGGTCATCACATTCGTTCAATTATTTTCATTGTCCACTCTCTGTTCGTCTTCCGTACAAATGTTGATAGGAATTTTATTCCAAAGCAATTCAGCCTAGCACAGTTCGGGTTAATGATTCGGAAGTTGTAGATTTTATCGACGGTTTAGTTTGGGATCAAAAATTCTAAATACCTTATCCATTAATGTTTTCCAATTTTAGTTGAACTACGGTTGTACAATTGCACAATGCAATAGGATTAGATCAATATTATCTTTCCTTTATTCAGACGTGGATGGCCATGCATTATTAATTGTGCTTTCGGTTCGCCGGCGATAGAGGCATTCCAAATATTTCCTTTTTGTGGTCCGACGCACCCATACTTAATTTGACAGGCCCATGTTAATGGCAAATAGCCACGATGACAAATTTTAACTGAAAGCACCAGCGTAGAACATTACCATTAGCGCACAATTTCCATATCATTGTGTAGTCGTACTCTGCAAAATAATCGATTAAAAATAGCGGAAGCCATTCGGCGACATTCCACGAACTTCTTTCTTTTCCCCCAGCGAACTCCTCCTCCTAAATCTATTGTGACCAATTTTTATTATATCTAATATCAACAAAGATAAACGACCGTGCCGCCCTCAAAATAGGAAGACAACAAAGAGCGCAAAGACCAACATCTTCGACATTAAATAGAGCTCTGATTTAATTAACCTTACCCTTCAGAAAATATATCAGAAATCAATATTAATATTGCCGAGCATATTTACAATTTACGTTGCTTTTTATCACATCCCCGTACATAATTTGAGCCGCTAGGGCGCTTTGTCCTCGAAATCCCAGTTCACCATTAGAACGTTTACAGAGTAGTAGACGTTGTCCAAAATAAGATGTCGAAGAAACAATCGATAGGTCTCCGATCATCGATTTACTATCAGAAAATAACCCGAATAAAAACTGAACCAACTGATTCTCTAGAGCTCCACCAGCGAGCAACAATTTCTGAATCTCCAACTCGCAACCACTCAGTGCCGAACATAATTGAATTCGCCAACGCGCCCAACACCATTTCTTGACCGCGATGTCTGCAAATCCACCTTAGTGTTTTCCTCCTAGATGGGAAGCAGAGAGGGGGGAAGGCCTACTAATTATTTAGGAACAACTAAGACCACAATTACGATTTTATCTCGGCTGCGCTCTCGTTTACTTTGATCAATGGCCACGTCTCTAAGCACAGCCGCATTGCCCAGATTTTGGATCCTGAGACCCCGGGGCTCACCTGAAGAAAATAATTGTCTTAGTACACCTACAGTAGCAGTTCAGCATTGAAAATACAACAGCTCCCTTCTCAAGCAGTATTAGTTCCTAGAACAATACCGTTGCATTTTCAAATAGGGAGTAACTGTGTGTGTTGGGCGTCAAATTTGACTCAGAAAAATGCAACAACTTCTTGCCGAGATTGCGAAACGCAAATCCTACATTTCAGATTAATTTTGTCTTGCGTGTTCACTGTATTTTGGCGCTAAAAGAGGAGCTAATAGAATTAAAGTGGTTCCTATGCCGGAATTCACAGTAGCGGGATAACAGAGAAAGTACATTGCAGGTAAAACAACTATCTGGGGGGAGCTTTTGAGCAGGGAAGATCAAAAACAAAAAAAACGAAGTGATGCAATGCGACGAAGGCGTTTATCTTTCGTCTGTTTAGCACAAACAAAAAGAGAGTGGTGCATGTACTGTAAGGAGGGTGAATGGTGGGTCGGACCAAAGATAAGAATAGGTTGCCGTTGTTCCTTCTACGGTAACCACAATTTAAGAACAGTCGCTGTTTAATCTACGATTCGAGCGTACGTCTTTGTCGATTGTATCGATAATGAGCCGCAATCATACCAGGGGCCCCATTTTGGTCTTTCAAATTTGATTCTCAACATCAAATTACGTCATCTGCGCATGCGCACAATCAACAGTTCCGCTCAATCGATGGTTTTGAGGGAAAAGTGCATTTTCGTCATGAACTTGACCGTAGAATCAAGTTGAGGAATCAACTTCGATTTATGGTCGCCTCAGAGTCCCCAATTTCAGTATTTGAGAAT
>JAQGBY010009048.1:0-10020 GCA_034698785.1 Mycogona germanica
ACTGGTCGTTCGACCCCCGCCATAGGCCCCTCTATTGGGGGCTGCTTGTGGGTACAAATTGTAATTGTAATTGTAACACTATTTCTAGTTTTCTACTGTATTAGTTTTACAATTTATAAAATAAAATTGTGCCCCTCACATAGTGCCTAAGCACCAAGAGGGGTACAGAAAATCCTGTTGTGATATTAGATATACACTACAGTGAATTTAAAATAATAATAATAAATAATAATTTCCTTACCAGACGTGACGCGAAATCCCTTTGTAGCCATTTTGCAATTTAATTATTGTTGTTCAGCTCTTGTCTTCAACCCAATTGTCTCGAAAATGAAGTCCCGTATAAAAATTTCATATCTTGTATTTTTGCTATCAACATGTCCTCTGTACTTGAAATAGATTAGAGAATAGATAAAAAGCTGACTGTGGCTCGGCGGTCCCGGGTTCGATTCCCGGCGCGGGCTCTCGAAAATGTCGATCCCGGGGTACTGGTCGTTCCCCTCGCACAGCGCCTAAGCACCATGTTTGAGATATTTGTTAACGAGGTCCACCAGTGTGTTGGTTGAATTTCACCAGAAGGGACATTTAAATGTAATAATAAATGTTAATTTCAGTTATCTGAAATGTAGAAAGTAATCAATTATGTCAGTGTTTTTCTTATATTGTAAAGGTTTATCGATCATTGAAATGTGCTTGCATTGTTAGTTTTAATTGGTCAATTACCAGCTTCAATTGAATACCTTTAACATTAAAATAACTTAGAATAGGACACAACTTGTTGTTTTTGTTTACAATTCAGCGTCTCGCTTGTCTAGACAGGTGAGGGCAAGATTTCACCTGATATTTAAAACAATCGATGATTTATCAATAAATGACGTCACAACGAGTGTATTTGTAAATATGAAATTCATTTATTTATCCTTAATATGGCAGTAATCTTTCTTGAATCGTGCTCTTATACAAATAGAAATAACATGCTCACATTTGCTGCAATCACGAATGAATCTGTGAAATAAACATTTTTGCATTTCTAGTGTTATACCAATTAGTGCCTACGTCATTGGGATAAATTATTATTACATCTGAAATTTAAAATAATAATTTTTGAGAACCCAATCATGTGTGTCTCGCAAGATTTCAATGAAGAACACATCCTGTTAATTTATAAATCTTTTTTACATTTCTAGAACATGAGAAATTTGAATTTATAACAAGCACCTAAAGTTCAATTCCGAAATATGTTCCAAAAACAAATCATTACCTAATTAGATAAACTATAATGGGATATTTAAAATATTTCAAATAAGATTTAATCCATGTAATTAATCCCTCGAATGAAAAATGCCAAATTGAGCATCCCCAAACGTGTTAAAACTTGAAGTTCGTCCTGGATCTTAAATCTAAAATTGAAGCATCTTTGAACGAAAAATTAAAAGTTTTTGATACCTTTATGTGTTTAGAATTTTCAAACCTATCTAATGACATGGCTAGCACTTTGTCTCAGTGCAAAAATGCATTATCAGGCTAGAAGTGGGAGGAAAGAAAAGTAAGTCAAAGAATTATTCAATGAACAAATGTGCACTAATAAATAACTATTAGTTCTTAGATGAGCCTACCTTTAGAAATTGACTACAATGTTAAGAACCAAGCTGTAGAAATGAGTTCTCTAATGATGGTGGGTCGATTACTCGAATTAATAAACACTACTTGAAATGTGACAAAAAACGGATCGATAAATTTCTTATCAGTAAAAAACACAATGAACTCTTTTATATGACTGGAGAAGGAAGTAAGGAGGAGGTCAAGGGTCAAGGGGTGTGACTGTGAACGAGGTTCGAGAGAATAAGGTCAATTAGAATAGTTCCTACTTCTGGTTATGATAATTATCAATATAAATGCGTTTGAAAGCTAGCACTAAAAAAGTTTTGAAATAGCTACTAGTGAAAGAGAATCCGTGAAATTAAGTAACAACTATCGAGGTATCGATTATTTCTTTGACCGATCGATATCGATTAATAAGGCGGCAAAATATGTACAAAGTGCAACGACTCAACTGGGATGATTTTTTCTTCTTTACACACAATCATCCCTCTAGTGAAATTCCATCTATATATCAGCATGAGAAAAAACCCAATTTACAAACAAACAAATAAAACCAACGAAATGCATGTGACCTGTAACTTAAAATAGGTTTTCCCATATAACTTAGAATTAAAAATATGTAAATAATGCAATAAAAGACCTCGTCAATTCAAGCCCAATTACACACTAGTCAGAAAATTGTAGTCAGGTGCTGGTCAGACTGGCAAACAATATGACATGTGATCTGGATGTCCTTGCAGTAAATATTCATGTCTTGTTGCCTAAACTGTAGACATGGTCATTTTGCCCCAGGAGATTCAGTGCCGGACTACAACTGTCTGATTCGTTAATTAGGTCCTGTCATAATGCTGGTTGTTGTACCAGGTATGTAATGTTAGCGCAATTCTGTGACTAGAGAGTTCGAGGTGCTCACCACCATCTAGTATCACTGTGGAGGTGCTGGCTTCATTCGCACCAACTGTTTTTTTTTAGTTTAATAAAAAGGCTTTCAATGGTACTGGACGAAGTGTAGCTCAACAAGCGCTTAGATTTGTTGATTGAAATCACAACAGAGAACACTGACCCCTGTGAGTGCTCAGGGTGCATGTGGCAAAGGCCCGTTAACCTGAACACAGCAAACTCCAATCGAAAAGTCAAACATTAAGACATCCATCCAGCAGAATAGAATAAAACATAGTCTGTCACACATTGTGTTATTGCCTGGCAACTCAGAGCAGGAGCAGGTGGTCATCCTGCTCGGCATCTTGTCAGGGTCGTGGGACCCACTGGTCACCTCTGGAGACGTGGCCCTGCAGGTCAAGAAGTAGCCGGCACCCAAGCACCAAGGGAGGTGTTCCTGCAGCTGAGAGAAGGACGTGCTTCAACTGCAATCCTTGTGACCACCTGCAACATAGTGACCCACCACCAGAGGCCAGCAACTACTAGTGACTCTCCTGCAGCAGTGACTATAATATCCCCAAGGAATAACATTCTCTTGCCTAAACATCTCCAGAAGTATTTTCCAGGATTTGAACCCATAATCAAGGCACCTCACTACTCCATATTGGACGAGCATCTTAATATTGGACTTTTCCATTCGATGAGTGTCAACCTTGGCCAGTGACCAAGTGAACGGGCCTCATCTTGTTTGTTACCACGCCTTGTAGGGGACGTGAGGCATCGAACTTGTTTGCTAGTAAATATATCTGGGGGCGCTATTCTCGATTTGAATAGAGTTATGTTTATACAGGGTGTCAAGTGCAAGGCATATCGAGCATAAAGGGTGGCACAAGGACAAAGGGGAATGGTGATCTTTTTTCACAGCTAGATTTAAATTTTTCATGTGCTGAAATGATAATTTAGACCCCAGCCTAACTGTTGGAATTAACTTCTGCAGTGTACACGAAACTAGTGGTGCATGACGTGTCAAAATCAAATAATTAAAAAAACATGCTAATTCATATTATACGTAATAACCTGTATAGGCAAGAAAGGATGAGATAAAATGTGACTAGCGAAGATATACATGTAAGTGAACTAGAGATGAATGAGTTTGAACATAACATAGATTTTTAGCAGCCTTTGAATATATTTATGGGGGCATTTGTCCGTCCTGTGCGCAAATGGTTTAGTCTAATGACGTCATCATGATCAGACGCTGGCCTTTGTATGCAAGTTGAACCGGAAATTAAAATCGTTATCTTGCTTCATTGTTATCTGCTCTTTTGATGAACGGTGCATCTAATAAGCAATATGATTCTGATATTGGAAACAATCGTATTCGAATGTCGTCAGCACTCCAAACGGCAATCTCTGACATTAAATTAAGGTAATGGCAAAAGGGGCAGCAGCAACATACACACTCGCCACCAGAGGGCAACACCTGTCACATCCGATCCACCTCACTTCGCTACGTCGGTTCGAGACCTCTTTTCCTCTTCGACATAGGTGTGACGTCAGCGCCTGTTTGACTACTCGCATTACCGAGAAAAAGGCGCGGGGAGGAATTTCTCTCGCACGAAAAATTCCAGAGGTCTCTGCCAGGAATTGAACCTAAACCTGTCCTTGCACATGTCTTAATTACTACATTCTCAGCGACACCATTTTACAGTTGTATCTGGTAATTTACTAATTTTCCAAATAGGTAACTTTGTGTGTGTGTTAGCTTTTCATCTTCAAAACGCTCGGTCATTTGTATCGAGTTGCAATCGGGACACTAATTAACGGATTGAACCACCTGGTAACGACATCAAGTGACGTCACGCAGAGAGCCGGAAATTGGAAGAGAATCTGTGAGACCAGCCGAGCCATGAATCACCGCGCTTCCGCTAAGTAGCTGACAAAGTCGAATTTCTTAAACGACTCCCCGAGGCTCCACAAGTCTTAATCTCGGATCACAGTTAAAGCTCTTCCAGCACAAACATGTTATCGTGAGTCCGCGAATTAATGAGAATTGCGTGTGTAATGGTGAACCGCGTTACGTCACTTGGAATCAAACTAGATTCGGTGGAAATCAACCCGAGATCAACTTCTATTATCAAAATTCCCAATTACACCCAATTACATGAAATATTGTTAGACCTAAATTATGCAGACTCAAGTTGTGTTTGTGCTCATTTTTTTCTTCTATTTTTTGAAGAAAAGTATGATGTTGATCCATGTGTTTTTTTTAATTTAAATTTTTTTATGGTTAAGTTATTCGTGCAGAACAGTTTTCGGACTACTCGCTCAATGTGGATCGATGGTGGTGCCCTCTGGAGGAATTCCAATGAGGCAGTGGTGCTTGGACATAATGTGTGTGTTCTTCACGCTCGCAAAACCGCAGAACTTCGGTTCCAGGGGGAATAGTCGGGGTTGCTCATTCTCGACAATCTATTCAGATTATCTCAATAACAATGTCTTGAAATATTCGAGCTGTACAAAATCTAGATTGTTTTCATTGAGAAAAATCTGGAGTTTAACTCGAGATCGATACCTCAGAAAATTTGAATCTCCAGTTCTCAACTGGAAATAGATGTTATCGGAATAACTGCTGACCTGAATTGACAGTCGATAATGGACATCCCCCAAATGAAAACCTGTCTTTCGTGACCAACCATTCCAAAGAAAACGTTGTTCCATAATGGAGCTCACGAATTTCTAAGTGTAGGCTTTCAGAGTCGATGCGATAATGATAGGGTGGCCTGATAGGTGGCGCCCCACCGCGGGGAAAAACTCGCTGAATAATGGATAGCTGATGCAAATTGTGAGAGATGACGCTCACCTGATTTTAATATTTTTGAAACTAGCTGACACGTAAATGCAGGGTGTCAAAAATAATTTAAGCACTTTCTTATTGCACATCCTGAAAATGTAGACTTGTTTTTACATTGTTGGACCGAAGTCAGGTGAGTGGTTTGTAGCGAGAGAATTTTTCAAATTCCGTGAAACCGATTTGCAAGCAAAGTGCCGACGTCATCCTACATACTAACCTGTCCACCTGTCATCATAACTGAACATGGGTGGCACGAAAGCTGCTACCAGAGATCAAAAGTCAAACGCAACCCTGGATAGGTTCGTCCAGGTTTGGATCCCTTCTTTCAAGACAACTTCCAATTTCAGGTTGCAATGTTGTCTGAGATGAATATAAATAGATAACTGGGCATTTGCTAGTCAGTAATGTTAAACTGATTTTGTGTTTCTCTAAGTCGGTTAAACATTTCTATTGTGCTGAACGAATTGAGTGGAGTTTCTGCACTCATTTTTACTGCATATGTGCATGCATTGCTGTTGCTGTGCTGGTTGCTCGTTTTTGCATTGTCAGTGCAATTGCATCTTGGTACAACTGTATCGATTGACCAAATATCGGTTTTTTGGGGAATCGGTTGCCTCTATAGAATATATAATGTATATTTATACTGTGAGTACGTAGAGCCATTCGATTTTCGAGAGCCATTTGCTTAGCGAAATAAAAAAGCGAATTGTTTATCGTTAAGCCGATTGGTTATTGAGATCGTTGGCAATTTATTCTACTCGAAAAGAATGAACCAACCGATCAGATAAAGTTGACCACTCGATCAATCATTGCCAGTCGATTAACAACAAATGCCCGATCATTCTAACGATCAGCAATGTTAAGTCTAAACTACACCGATCCATCGAATAGCAATGGTTGATTAATGTGCAACAGCTGATCGATCAGCAATAATCGATCACCGATTGACTGGTCGATTAATTATAATCGATGAACATTTGCAACATCGATCAGCAAACTAGCCGATTGAGTTTCAATTACTGATCGAGCAGCAATAATTGATCACCTTAATTTATCTGATCATCGGTCAAAATAGTTGGATCATTCAGTATTGCCCACCAATTCCAGTCAATCACCATTAGCCATCATCGATCAACAAAGCAATTGATCAATCAGTAACAGTCGATCGATCAGTGACAGTCAATCAATAAGTGACAGTCGATCAATCAGTGACAGTCGATCAATCAGTGACAGTTGATCCATTAGTGACAGTCGATCGATTAGCAATAGCTCATCAAATAAACTGATCGGACAACTAACCAATCAAGAACACCTGATCACACCAGAAAGGTTGAGCCCAATTCGTGGTAGCTTATCCAATCCGGATTTTAAACGAACAGGGGCAAGATATTTTTTTCTCTCTCGACGCAGAGCTGTTTTGATTTTCATTAGGCACATGGTCATCAAGAATCATTTGGCGTTTCAACAAAAATGAGCCTCACCTAATTCAGATCCATTTCCACAATGTCTCACTGTACACACCCTGAAAGCCATGATAAGCATATTCGAAATAATTCCATTTTTTGTATCCACATTCACACTATCAACAATACCACACCATCTGCGCAATGTGATCTGCATTGTATATAGGCATATGTCTGTTGTCTTTTTTTATACAAGAAATAATTATAACTTGTAACTGCGAAAGCATTATATAGCAAAATACAGAGACAATGTCATCTATTTCTTTTTTTTCGTCTCCGGGGTGCAGGTATTAAAAAGTGAGAAAAAGTATGTATATATATTTATATTTATATATGTTATATGCACAGGCTCTCATTCTAGCTACGGACGAATTCCTGAAAGAGTTTTTCGCACACACCGGAAGTGCGAACGTATTTCCGGTGAGTCACGTGATCGCCGTTTCGCACACACACACAAACACACTGCACGTTACGCGTGAGACGAGAACTGTGATAGCTCTCGAGTTCAATAAAATTATTTTAAAAAAGGAAATCAAAACCGTACTCTGGGGGTTGAGGCGAGTGGAGCTAGGGGCTGTGCAACAAGTTGCAGGCTGAGGTGTGGAGTACACAGTTGAGGTGACAAAAGAAAACTAATTTTGCGTCGTGCCAACATTTTTACCATAGTTGACAGTGGTCGGGTGTCCATTGTGGTCATCTTTGATAACAGTGGGTTCTTCGATGCGTCGTGTCGAGTGTCACTTGGCCACAGTGGCTCTTCCATGTCCACACTAGTCCATCACCAATTATAAAACCTTCTTCTACCAGTGCCAAGCTGGTGACTCGTTCGGATATCTTCAACTTGTCACATCTATTCCATGTCCACATTGTAAGTACCAGAGGTGTCATGATGGCGTTGTTGATCAGTTGAAAGAGCCATTGAATGACAGACCTTATCAACTATGAGCTTTAAGTTATGATGAAGTTTGCAGGTTACATTAGTAAATCCTTTATTGTTTGCCAGATAACTTCATTATGCTTTCATTCATTGCATAGGCACATTGAACCTCTTGTTTTAGCTAATATGACATTTAGACTGTTAGATGTCAATGACATAGAAGCATTCTCATCTTTGAGTTTCTGATGTAATAATTCCAAATCATTCAGACATCTCATTATCATCAACAACCTTTAACATCTCATCAGCCAAACTGACAACTTTGAAATAGTGATCATCATCAGGCCATACCACTTCAACGTTGAGACTCTCTTAACCTTGTGCATGAGGTCAACTACAAATCCCTTTATTTTGCATGTGGACGACTTTCACACATTATATCTGTACCAGGAGGTTCTGTTGACCTTCAGCGAGTGCCCTCCCATTCCCTGACCTCTAAAACCACCGGGTGTTTTTATTTACTCTTGCTCTTGTGCTGGCCACTGTGTGAGGTCTTCCTCTGACCCGTGACACCTGTGCACCTGTGGTCCTCCCACAGCTATCACCAGGTGGGCTAGGCCACTCGACAGTGTCTGTGGTTGTTGCTGCTGCTGCGTGCGTGCGTGGCTGTGTGTGGTGGCGTGTGGGTGGAGTAAAAAAGGAGAGCGAGTAGTGTGACGACGTCGGCAGCCGCAGTCCGACGTAGTCAAGAGAATCCATTGTAGCGCACAAAGAAGAAGATGAGGAACACCCCGTAGGCCACAGGAAACACCACCCGTGATACCACGTCGATGGTCTTGGCCACGCGCAACGGGTGGGCCAGGTCCAGGTAGGGCACCTTCATCTGTGCATCGTGAACGGCCGTGGTGACGGCTGACTGGGACTGGGACACCTGTTGCATGGGTGGCCGCGAGGACATGTGAGAACACTGGTTGGGAGGGCACACGGCACACGCCGAGAAGCCATCATGGTTGCCCAGTTGGTCGCCTTTGCTCTGGATGTTTGGTCTCTGTTGGCACAAAGGAAACGGAAAAAATAGGACAGGTGAGTGATAGCACCTGCACAGTATTCCAAGCTTTAACAAACTCCAAATATGAGAAATCGAAAATCTCTAAACGTTATTTTTTTAAATGTTCATCCAGGATTTATAATTCAAACAATTGTTAAAAATCTTAATTTATATTTTATTTAAGTGAGCATTAATTTCAATTAATTGAATGTGAACATTAAATTAAAGCTACTAGCATTATTGCATTTATTATTGCATTTAATTGCATTATATTTTTTAATATCTATGAAAATTAAATTTTCAAAGGCAATTTTTCCAAAATTTCCGAATTTGAACATTAGTATCTTAAAGCTACACCTGTATTAGAAAAATACTTTTCTTAAAATATTTTTAGTACTTATTTTAAAAGCCATTTTTTAAAATTTTTAGTCCAGCAAATAAAATTTCAATAATTATTTAAATATCTTTATTTATATTTTTTTAATACTTTTTAATGTAGGCTTTGAACATTGTTGGTTTGAAGCAATTAAATAATAATTACTGAACATTTTCTTAAAAAAACATTTTAGTTTTTCTATTTTATTTCTATTTTTTCTATTCTATGGAATTTGATTTGTTTTGAATAAAAATTCATTGTTTTTTAAATATTCAGTGATTTCAATTTAAGTTTTTAACACCATAAAATCCGGTCGATATGCAGAAGGGGCCAGCAATCAAGATCAAATCTTCGTGTTCACTGGCCAAATATTTGCATAGAACATGTTTGCGGAGGAGTTAATATTGCAATGGGGAAAGCAGTCTTGCACGATACATTAATCCATCAGCATATTTGAACAATCCTGAACCATCCATGGATAAAAATTATAAATGAGGGTGTCTATTTCTAACTACTGCAGATACACGATTCATCATGAGACGCACTTGAAAAACAAGAAACACCTAGATTTGGTTCAATCATAAAACTTGTCGTCATTTAAATAGTTCTAACTCGTCGCCCTGGACATTTGCCCATGCTGCCACCCAGACTGGAAATGGAGTTGGAAATAGGAATGTACTCGTAGAACCAAATGGACACATAGCTATAGAAATTCAATCACGAAATTGGTGATTGGCCAGAGTGCGTCAATATTGATGCAAACTGTGAAAGCAATATTTTTCACATTTTTTCCCCTCTCAACGCTCTTTGGGAGCTCTATTTTCGACATCTGACTAAACTGCTGTTTAATACGAGATAGGGTTGAATGGATAGCTGGACGCTAAACCGAAAAGGCGATAAGAGCTGGCAGAACTCTCCTAATAT
>JAQGBY010009049.1:0-10020 GCA_034698785.1 Mycogona germanica
CCATTTTTTAAGTTTGAAGCGAAAGGGAGATTATCCAAAATTTTGTAACGCTTGTTTTATTATGTTTTATTGAAAATTGAGATCTGATATTCCGTCGCTAGCGAATTGTGGTGGTGTACTTACGGTATGTTAATTTTTTTGCCATTTCATTTAGCCGTTAGAGTTCTCCGAACAGGAAAATCCGTTTTTTAGTTTAATAATATAGGATTTTTTTCAAACGCATGACAATTTAAATATCTAATGTGTTTAATTATTACTCTTTCGTAATCTCACCTCCACCCACTCGGTTGAACCAATCAATCCAAATTCCTCGGCTCCCCAACTGCAGAATATAAGAGAGCGGCGTGGCTTCCAACCTAGCATTAGTAAAAAAAAAATTATAATATCAAATTCAAACTTTAATTTACGACGTGAATAAACGAGTACAAAAGTGTATACCTGCCCATTCCATTATCCTGTTTGCACTTAGTACCTGTTTTCTTCAAACTGCCCAATATTCGGGTAATTTCCAACGTCACTGTGGTCCCACTTCCGGGATCAACGGCCCCTTCCATCCACGCGTCTCTATGATTACCCATCAACACGTATTTATCTGTATCATCAAACCAAAAACCGTTATCACAATAATAAGACTGAAAGGGTGAAATCTCAAATGACATTTTACGAATTGATTACAATAAACATCAATTTTACCCGGTTCGTCTGCGCCGTACAGGTAACCAATGACGTTGTTGCTCACTACCCGTTTTAATTGGTTACGAACGGTTAGTCTTACTCGCCTGTAAATTGCATCCAATAATTGAATAGAAAAACATTTGTTCAAATAATTGGTTTTCTCGATCATCTGAAGTTCACGTCTATAGCGATAGCCTACAAATTGCATGCATCTTATGTAGCCTAGTAATTACAGTATTTGGGGGTTTTACATGTTCCGGTATTGTGTCTCAAATCCAGGTCCCAGTAGGTAGGGAATGTCGAATCCGCCGACCCAACCGTCGGGTGGCTCGTGGCCGCCCATTCTTCTGTGTAGACGAAATTGAGGATACCCCAATTGAAACAAAAATGTTTTAAATTCAATTAATTCAACGATATGTGATACGCCAATCCAAATCAGACAGCATGGAATGAAAGCTCCTCGTCGGCGACAGTCGTAAATAGATATTGAACGGGCGCCTAATATAATTGCTATGTTAGATAAAACGATGCTGATATTCTATTGTGTCTGTCTACAGCTGCTGTACACCTATTGTATTACAGACATCAAAGAATTCTTTCTATTATCTCTCATACATCTTGTTCGGCGAATGATTGAAAAAACATAAGTGGTATATAATGGGGTGAACATTTAATTTCAGAAATCTGCTATATTGTTATCCAATATATTTCAAATATTATTTTAACCACTGACGAATAGAAACTCAAGAAATTATTTTCTCCTTTGATTTAAGAAGCATTTAAGATAAATGTTAATTCGAAATGTCAATGTTCTTAAATTTTTAAAAAAATACATCGTACGATGAGCTCGCATCTCTGTGACTTAAAGTGAGACCTCTTCGCTCCATCTCATTTCAAATGCAAGCGCAAAGTTCGGTAAATTAATTATTTTCCGATGGCAATGACAAGAACGGTAGTACATGGATATCCAGCCCGAGTTTCTTTTAAGATAAAAAAGGTTTGAACAAAATCCCATTTGGGTTAGATAGGAATAAATTAACGACAGAATTGAATGACAAATAGAAGAAAAGTTGCACACCAAAAACTGGATTTGTTATTTTCTATGTGATTAAACAAAATTCTTCCGGTCTTTACCAAAATGGATTTTCTTTCTTCTATTGAAAATACATGTACAGAATATGTATAACGTCTCGTAGAATAAGCTATTGCATAGAGAATGGCGTTACAGTTTTTCGCTATGTTTCCATTTTCGCGTTTCGGGATATAGCGGCCATCTTGGATATATTTTTCTGTAGGATTTAACACACATAAAATAATCCGCTGATCAATAAAGTCAACACTCGGAAGTTCAATTATGGGGCTTCGATGATTTTTGAAAATGTATTTTATCGGTTAAAAAATGCCTGTCAAACTGATTTGACGAAATTATGATTTCTTTTAAAATATGGCGTATCCTTTATTTAATATCAAAGGGAAGTACCGGTGAATGAACACCTCAACTTCAACACTAGTTGAATCCAAGAGCACTAACATAAAGTAAAAAGGTTTTGCTTTTTATAAACCTAAATGGTAATTAATCTCTAAATGATGTTTCTCTACTTGCTGTTTGTTAGCGTGGAGGTTACAGAAAAAAAACAAGAATTACTACAATCCAAGATGGCCACATGAAATTGAAATGAGGCCCCCATTTCTCCAACACAAAATCAACCCACTTTTACGACAAAAGCGAGGATAAGTTATATGTTTGTCCAATCGATTGTCATATGTCAGTTGCTGTTACCGAGTTGTTGACGCAATTTACGGTCTGCCGAACAGATAAAAATGGATTAGATGATTAAGGAAGGCTAAGAGGATCGTCGAATTGTCTTTGAGGGGATGGCGGTGGGGATGGAGGCATGGGGGCGGAAAGTTCGGAAGACGGATGACGGGCGAGCGAACTGCACGCCTTTTCTTACCCCAGAATTTCCAACGCGTCCTGGTAATTGATTGGCTGGCTCGGTATTTTGGAAAACTTTACATCGGTTTCCGGCAGGCGGTGAGCGTCCTCTAAATTGAAAAGACAATGGACGAGGATTTGTCAATATCGATTTCCCGTCCGCGCGCGCGTCGCCCACTCCACTCCACCCTCCAATGAACGATAACGTTCATCAATTCACAAACGCGACAAACATTCACGACTCAGAAATCGTCTCATTTGTTTTCCCCCTCCCCCTAACTCCATATCAAGATGCTGGAGTGTCATCTTCAAGACGTATCCAGCTCCAGGATTTAATAAAGAACCCCTTTTGGTATAACAGCCTTGTTTATTCGATCCTGGTAGACTTAACACCGGCGAACTGTACATCAAGTAAAAGGCGCAATTTTGTTTTGTCGCTTTCGTTAACAATTCCTAAAGGGTTGTGATGAGTCAATTCCGTGACGAATTTTTAAGACGCATACTTTTGGAGAAGAAATTGGGTTGGGTTGTACACTCACTGATTGAGGGATATCCAGGAGTCAGGGGATCCCCCATCACGTCCCGTACCGTGCCCTGCACAATGCCGTCTGCCGGCAGCCACCAGGTGTTGGGATAGACTGAGCCGGCGCCAGTTCCCTCCTTGGCCATGTCGCCCGGATCGGGATAGACGAGGACACCGATGGCTCCCAGACGTTCGGCCAGCTCTACCTTGACCAAAGAACAAAATTGAGGGTCAGTGTCTTTTGGACTTTCATGCAACGTGACTTTAGTTACAGGAGATTCGACTGACGTTCCAGTTTTAATTAGAATTTGTTGATTTCCTCGTGATTTTCTAATTTCCTCATGATACAAGAAACTCATCAGACGGGCATCCTTATTTTTTTAAAATTCCCTCCACGATGCACCTGGGGAGCACCGGTGCCTGAGCAGCTTAACTCCTCAACTGACCTGGATAGTTTATATGGTTTATATATTCCTTATGACCATTCAAACCGATCGACATCTAAGATTAAGTGCCGCTGTCTCACCGCCATGCGGCGCTGCGACCGTCATATTGTACGTGAATAGTCCACGAGTCCATGACGCATACTGCAGTCATGAGCACCAGAATTTGTTTTCTCGGTTCACATTCTTCAGAACTCTCACACTTTTTCGTTCGTTTTTTGTTGTTGATTCGACACACACAGCAACGCTAATTAATTTCTACATCGGCTGGGGATATTTTGGAACGAATTTACGACTTCTGTGTAGCGGATCTCAACCTTCCTGAGACCACCTGCGCAATCTCGGACACATTTCCACGAGAGCTGGTAATGGAATGACTGAAAAGCTGCAACGGAAGCTGCAACGTAAATCATGCAACGGAAGTTGTACTCGTAGAATTTAAGATTTATAAACTGTAGTACATTGACGTTTCAATTAATCACAGTTCTAGAAGCGTTATCAATTAATAGGGGTGCTTTAATACCAACTTCAATGTTCCGGGGGAATCGGGGTTGGTGGCGATAAAAGGCAACTAAATCTCGATTTTTTTTCCGGTGCGAGTCTGAAATTCGCAGCTGCGTTTGCTTTCACTCGGCGAGGGAATAGGCTTCACGGTATATAATGTACGTGTGTGATATACATTTTCGTCGCGAATAATTTATGTACTCTTATTAGGCCTAGCAGACGTATAAATTCACACTCTCGCGCATCTGAAAAGGGTCGAGAACAGAGAGCGTTCGTTTTATTCTAGTCGCTATTCGGATTTCCCCCAGTCCAACCTAGATTTCGCGTCATGCTCGGTCTACGAATAATTTCATTTTTATCTCGCGTCACACTAATGATTTGCGATTGAGACTCCCGAAGGCCGTCCACATAATCCACTCACTACTTAATACCGTGTTTACATAAGGAATTTCGAGTACCTTTAAACTGTGTTTCGCAATTCTGATTCCATTAAAAATATATTAATTAATAACATACATGTTTCAGAAATTCCAATTGACCTACAACATGTGGTGGACTCTTGAGAAAAGTCAAATCAAGCCTGAGTGATGAAGTAAAATATTTGAAACTCAATGCTAATTTAATTACCAAAATACATTTGAATGCCGATTATAAACAGAGTTTTGTGTCATTTTTCAAAATAAATGCATACATTCTATCAACAATATAAAATAATTACGCTTCCAAAGTGCGACCTTTTTTATTTAACTAGAGATTCATTCGGCAATTTTGATTCCATTAAAAATATATTAATTAATATACATGTTTCAGAAATTCCAATTGACCTACAAAATGTGGTTGACTCTTGAGAAAAGTCAAATCAAGCTTGAGTGATAAAGTAAATTAATTGAAAGTCAATGTTAATTTAATTATCGATTATGTTCACAAAACATAATCAAATCAACCAATATCATATCAATCATAAAATAATTATAACTAGTTTATAATTTATTTTATAATTTCTTCAAACGCTTCAAAATTTAAATATCTAATCTGCTTAAAATACCAAAACATTTTATTCCAAATTTGTTAAATAGTAATATTAAATTAAATAGTAAATAGTGTTAAATTACTCAGTTATTAAACGATTTACAAATAGAAAAAATAGAAATATGTCTGGCAGCATTGGTAACACGTGACAGCGACAGCGCCATTTTGGAGAAGTGGAGACGCCATATTTGGAATTTCTGGCAAAGCGCTGTTTTAAAAAAAACTTAAATTGCCTGATTTCTCGAGAAACACGAAATATCGAGATCTGAAATAAGTTGCGCTCGACTACAAATTTGAGGAACTCACTACAGCTGAAATTTTATTCAATTTCGTCAAGCCGCCAATAACGCGGAAACAGACAGTTAAAAATAATTTAAAAAGCGAACATTTAGGATTTTATAATATAGATTCCTTATTTAAGCATCGGGGTAGTGCCGGTAGTTCAATTGTACTTGTTGGGCAGAGATTCATTAAATTACGGGATTTTATATTTATTGCAAGTTGGCGAACAACACCTGAAATCCTTCGAAACTCGAATCTAATGAAAATGGTCCATTTCCTCGAGTAAATAGGAAGTGCGGCGCCGTCGTAACACGCTACTGTGTCTCATCTAGGCTTACTCAAATTGTATTCTCCCTTCTGGCCGTCAGCGTAGTATTAATTTATTCCTTGAACTGAATTAGTGCTCATACTTTAAATGCCATATGACTATGTTCACGCACTAGTCGTGTCATTAATTTCTGTATTGGCGTGACTCTGGGGAGGGCAGAACTAATCTTCCCTGTATTCGAGATGATAATTGGCATTGCCCATTTGTTCCAACCAGTTTAACAACTGGAGTGCCATTGAGGAGGTTTCACAGAAACTCGTGATTGAAAAACTATTAGAAGGAGGCGTTTCTAAACTGACGTGAGAAAACATAAGATCAAGGTAGATAGTCGGACAGAAATTAGTTTCTAATAAACGTTCTTTCTTACAAACAATAATATTACTTGAGAAATAAAAATGATCTCATTTTCATGACTTCACAGGATTAAGAAATGACGCAGCGTTTCATCAAATATTTAAATTAGTGAGATAGAAGGAATGAATTTTATGAACCTCCCCTAAAACAGTGAAAAACTGTCACCCACTCATAATATTTTTTCTTGGGTATTGATTTAGTTTCTACGACGTCCTTCAAGAAAGGAGGGAATCATTCCACTTTATTAAGCATATTAAAAACAGACTTTTTCTATAGAAGGCGTCCTACACTGAAAATTAAATTAAAGCGCCACAAAAATCTGAGAATTGCCGAAAACCTTACAATGTTAAATTAAGTCGCCTTGATTCTCTGTGTAAAATAATCATGACCGTTTATCTGAGGTTATTTGACATGTCTTCGAAAGCATATTCGTTTAACGCTGAGAACGAAATGTGGTTGCTAATTTCGTACGAATAATTTACCGACTGAGCGACGCAAGTTTATCAATGAACAGAATTACGTTAAATCAATTTACTATTCTTTTTTACCTTACCTTGTGTCCCAATTGAGACCTGCCATGTTTCACGATGACAATGGAACCGGCAACTGTTACGTTCAGTTCCTGTAACATCTGGAAGTCGTCCTCCGTTCCGTAATTAGCGAAAACCGGATTCCCCTACAGTAGTCGCATCCAGAGAAACTTAATCATGACACGGCAATGTAAGAATGTAAGAACGGCAAATTAAGTTTCTTAGGGAACCAGGGATTTTTTCAAAAATATCTTACTTCCACTGTGCCGTTTGGTGAGTAACCAAAATACGGATAGGAATACTCTTTCCAGTTACTGACGAGAGGTGGCAGTGTGCTCATGTATTGGATTTCCCTTTTGGAGCCGCTCACGATCTCCACCTATAGCGGTAAAAGATCAAAGAAATCGCTCAACTAATTATTAAACCCACATGCATTCATTCTCTCATTTTAATTTGACAAGACCAGGAGCATTTTCAAATACATTTGCCACCTTTGTGGCTGGGACAATCAATCTTATATCGAACAATTAGGCTAGCACTTGTATCTTGAGGCGTCGATTTTTGGTCATCTCAGATTAATTAAAAGAGATAGCTGATTTCTGTAAAGTTCCAACAATCATTATGTATTAGAAAAAATTATACATCGTATGCAACATAACACAATTAGTACCTTTTTCATGACTAGGACCATTGTTTGGAGACTTTATGACTATGTCTTTTGCAAACCACATTTGATTTGACGCAAGAAACATGGATTTAAAAAAAAAAAAATTCGTTTCACAACTTTACAAGGACTTTGATAAATAAAAGTTTCCTCTGAATAACCTTTGCTCATAGAGATTGACCATTTCCTTTTTCAAATACACATTGCACATTCATTTTTCGGACCTTCTTCCTTCATGTTATGAAGTGATTTGAAGATAACTTCTCTTACATTTGTTTTCACAGTCCAATGATCTTGACATAATTATTCTTCTCTCATACGCTCGTACAGTGTTGTCATTTAAGAATGTATTGCGTAATTATCGAAAACAATTTGAGATATCGAAATTCAGACTTCGCATTAGTCACGCACACTAGCTGATTTACGATTTGGTTTAATTACGCCGAACCGACAAGTATCGTTATTTCAGAAAGCGGATATCAATCCATCCCTTATGTTTTGACTTGTGTTAAGATTTACGAGTGCAGAACAAAAAAAAAACAAGAAAAAAATACGAGTAGGCAGTGTGGATTAATGGCTGTCATTACATCGAATCTAATTATTTATCAGATTAATCAAATCGCAATAACTGCCAGCGAGTTAATTGACTATACCAAGAATCTAATTTATTAGCGTGAATATATTGCTATAGAACAGAGATCGCTAAACTGTGACGCACAGTGCATTTTTTTGAGCGAGTTTAACGAATGCGATTAGAGAGGTCAAGGTACGAAAAATATTTTTTAACAGGGGTTGCAGTTCAAAATAAAATATAAAATAGTTGTCGAGATTCGTTGAATTTCAATACGATATATGAAATTACGGTTGACGGATGACATTTGTTTAAATAGTTGGTGAGACAGACTCATTATATATACAGGGTGGCGGAGACTAATTGAGCTCATTTTTAAAAGGCGTGGTTTGAGGTGGGTAGATGGTGGAAGGTCGTTTAACCCCTCATTCTGTAGCCTAAGGTGGGAAGTTTAGTCACTGACCCGTTGCAGCGATCAACATCGTTCGTTCGCCGTAGAGGCATTTTTTCGTATTAATGACTTTTGTGGCCACCTCGCTCGCCCGACTTCACCCCTTGCGATGGGGGTACCTGAGGTCCAAAGTATACGTTAACAAACCACGCACTATTCCAGATTTAAAAGAAGCCATACGACGTGAAAGCGCAGCAATTTCGGTTGAAATGTTGGAAGATGGGATGAGGAACTTTAACGATCGACTGCAAGAATGAGTCACCGTGGAAGGACGACATTTATCGGAAATTCTTTTTCATAATTAATTTTTCTTTTGTATTACAATAAAACTTCCTTACATTGGCTACAAATTGTGATTTTTGTTATCCAGATATCTCAAAAATTAAAGGTATGTGGGTCCATTTCAAATGCGGTCATTTGGTTTCCGCCACCCTGTATAAAGTTTGAATTATTTTCGAATACATGTTAATCGATTATAAGAAAATATTAACTAATATTGCTAATTTGCGGGGAGGAACAGCAGAATGGTAGCAACTGTTTCCGAAGGGTCTACTGTTATAGCAGATTTAATTTTGAATATACCTGACTCCAAATCCAATATTCGTACGTTACGTGTCGCACCAACACTGTTTACACGAACAAGGGTTCTACTTTGTTTCTACTTTGGATGCAACTGATTTTGTTGCTTCAAAACAAGAGTCTGGGAACTGCAACATTTCTAGTTTACATTTGAGAAGCCACACATGGAACAGTGTTTCTGCAACACTTTTTGACGAAAATTCTGTAATGTAAACCCTGCATAAAGGTAATGCATTTTGTTCATTGATCGAGACGGTGACGCCGCCACCGCCGTATTTAGGCGAAGATTCGCGGCGCTCATGTTTGAAATATTAGATTTGGGTGAAAAATGGCATCATTAAAAATTACAAATGCGCCTACTTTGTTGGGCTGCTTGGGATCCGAATAGGACAGGAGCACGTCGTAGGGAACCAACTTCACATCGTCTAGACCGTCGCTTATCCATTGGTCACGGATGTAAGCGGCAAGGTCGTTATCGCCCGCCGTTCCCGCTACGTGGGGCCGTGACGTAATTTGCCTGTTTAGCCAATAAACGAACGAAGAATATTAAGAGGCGCCGGATGGAGTTTGTCGTAAATATTTTCGGCAATAGAGCGGTCACGACGACATTTTCAGATATCTGTTCGAATAGGTGTTGTGAACCGTCTTTTGTGTTCAGCGCATTTTGTGAGTTCGGAACTCATTATATTTTAACGAACCGTTCGTGCCAGGGGCTGCATTTTTTTCATTCTCAAAATCAAAATCAACTTCGGAGAAAATGAAGTTCTCAACTGAGGATTTCAGAAAACCTTTTTTTCGTCATCACCAAGTTGATGACCAAATTCTGAATTTGACCGTAAATTCGTAAAATGATTATCGTCTGCATCGATTACATCGAGCCACTCGATTATGTCGATTTTATGATCGATTCGGCGATTTTTGGTAACATTTAGATTTTGTGCGGCCTTTTTTAAAAGCGCTTTTGTATAAAAAACAAACAATGAATGTTATAAATACTAGATACCATGATGGGAGCGGTCATCTTGTGCAGTGCCAATTATAGTGAAATGCAATTGGATTCTATTTGCAAAAATGTCATTGACTGACTACGCACAGTCGCAGACTCCGTCGTAATCCGCCAAAAAAATAGTTCCAATTATTTGTAAATAAAT
>JAQGBY010009050.1:0-10017 GCA_034698785.1 Mycogona germanica
AATGTTGATATCGGGGACTCTGGATGTGCCCAGATCCTAATAGAAGTAGAAGAATGGGCCACACTAGAATGGTGAACGAGCTTTAATGTACATTTGCGTCATATTTTAACTCATATTTCCCTAGAGTGTGTAGACAGTGGAATGGACTGACAAGAGCCTCAAATCCAGAGCCTTTTAAAATAAATCCATTTCTGTCCCCAACTGGTCTTTCGACCCCCTCCATAGGAACCTGTCTTGGGGGATGCTTGCGGGTAAAATTTGTAATTGTAATTGCGTTGCAGTTCAGTATTATAGTTGTTAGTCCGTGGTGGGGGGGGGACAAATCAAAGCTGTCCATAATCAGAGCTTGAATGGTGGCGGCTGGTCTGTGGAGGATATGTATAGAAAAATTTCGACGTAAAGCCTAAAATTAGGTTCTCGGGCAAACTAGGCTCCGAGACGGGCGTGCATGTATGGGCACAGAGTTCCGGTGGGGTTTATGGGCCTATATATGGAAAAGGAAAATTTCATAAGCCTCTCGCTTTTGTAATCCCCCTAGAAGATAAGCATCACCAAAGATTAGCCAATTTTTTCCGGCTGCCAAGAAACGTACTCTCTCTCTCTCTCTCTCACTCTCTCTCGCAAATATAATCCCCGAGATAGATGAATGTGAGTGGGTGCGCGCGGCTTGCGCCTAATGTCCTAAAACTGATAAATGGTGATGTAATGAAGATGAATTCGTTTTTAACGGCGGCGTCATTAATTTGACGTCTCTCTCTCGCGTTCTCTCTAGCTCTATCTCTCTCACTCTCGCTCTCAGGCGTGGCGCTAAAAAATGAATCCGGATTAAATGCAATTTTGAATCGAAAAGGAAAAATTGGAAGTTTCTGCTTTCGTGACGTTTATCATGTTTTTATGAATATGTCAGTGTCAAGGGTCTACGTCTATGCACTTTCGATAATCGATAGTGAAATATCGATGGTATCGATGTTTCCAGTTGCGGTGATGCATTCCAGAAACTCGCTGAAAATAAAGTATGGGCAATAATTGTTTTAAACAAAAATAGAAATGAGAAGAATGACCAAAGTTGTACTTTGGCGGTGTGCTGCCACTGGCTGGAACTTGGTAAAAATGAAGGCCAAAAACAATATTTTTCATTAAAAAAAAGAATTCGAACGAAATTTTAAATCTTGTCATGGAACGATATGAGTCAATACGTGCTTGTCGATTGAGACGGAAACATAATTAAAGTTTCGTACCTTTGGGCATTTTTAAAATAGGCGAACTCTTTTAATTTGCACTGTATAAGTGATAACAGAGAAAAATGAAATCAAATTAAACACCACATGAAAAAGTACCCAGGAGGATACCCGAATAGAATGAATAATGTATACAGTACTCTCCCCTCCCCCCTCCAATGGGGTTCAGGCCACTTATGGAGAGAGAGTGAGAAACAATACAATTTTGTAAACAGTATGGAAAGAAGCAAAACATAAACAAACATAACGCTATTAAAAGTACAGAGTCAATATTTAAGTAGGCATCGTCAAGTACGTCTAGACACAGGTAGTTTTTAGGTAGCTATTCGGGAATTTAACAGACTGAGTGCATCAACATTGTGAACGAAACTACAGGTAAAATAAGTAACATGTGTTTACGTTCGAAGTTTTTGCTGCCCATTTTTTGTTACGAGGCAATCACACAATGCACAGCTGCAATGCGGGTGTATCGTTCTCTGTTAACGGCCGCGTTTTATCGCTGTCATTGGGCTCGAAATTTCAGAAGTATCAAATTTCGAATGCATTTTGATTCGGAGTATATACCTTTGTGAGTTAGACAAATGTAATGTAAAATTTCACGATCGGTTTTGTAGCTACCAATTTTTGCATCGCCAACCCGTCTTTAAGGAGTCTGTCTCTATGGCAAATTAATTCAAATAGCTATCCATTTTTCGGTCCCACAGAGCCCCAGAGATGCGAGACTTAGTGCTATATTGTTTGACGGATTATTTACGATTTGGGGGCCCGGTATCGCATCTGCGCAAAAATTTGTCGCGCGCCCAATTGTTCGATCATTGTGAAGTCAATCTACGACCATACTTCATCATCATATTCGCGGGGCAATCTGTCAATTTGGTCGCCCGATCCTCCCAGCTCCTCCTCCTACCATCAGCAAGCAGCACTACCACTCCCTTTTTATGTTCTCACGACGGGCTGTTAATCCTCACGCCGCGTGCGTCGCGCATTATAGTCTAAGTCGATATTAGAGTGACGCGCAGTTGGTGATGTCAACTATCCGCTACAACCATGGGCCCGAATTTTGACGTTGCAATGTCCATGATCAGGGCGAAGATGGCGCTTAAGTTGTAAGCCGCGCATGAGGCACATTTAGACACTTATCTCTTTAAATTTTTCTTTTCAATTGCTCCGTTTAAAAAAAATGCAAATTTTTGCAGTGATGAGGAAAACAATTTCAGAGAGGTCAGCAGAACGTGTACGCGTATTTAGCAACAGTCAGTTTCCTTTCTTCATTTTACCACCAATCAAGCAAACAATAAAAATGAATTCTCCGAAAAGGTTTACATATAAATTATTGAAAGAAAATTATTAAACATTATTGAAAATAAATTATTAAACATTATTGAAAGCAAATTATTAAATGTTGTTGAGAAAATTATTAAAAAACAATTTTTGAAAAAAAATGAAAATTATTAAGTTATTTAAATATATTTTAGGTCAACTATTTTAATTAATTGCTTACTTTAAAAATCTGCTTAATTCATCTAAAATTGCAAAACAAATATAGCGGACATTTGGACAATGTACATTTAAAAGTTATTCAAAATTAATTATTCAAAATTATTAATTATCATTTAAAATAAATTATTAAACATTATTATTATTAAAACATTAAAAATTATTAAACATTATTGAGAATAAATTATTAAAAACAGATTGCTGGAAATAAATTATTAAAAACAGATTATTTAAAATAAATTTTTGATCAACTATTTTAATTAGTTGCTTACTTTAAAAATCAGCGTAAGTCATTTGAAATTTCAAATAAAAATATTAAAAATGCAATTATTAAAAATGAATTATTGAAAATTATTAAGCGTTATTTATTAATTATTATTTTGAATAAATTATGTTTGGCATTCTTCTATCGTTTTGTACATTTCCGAGTCTCGCCACTTTTAACGTCATCGTTACTACAGTCCTC
This sequence comes from Mycogona germanica, assembly GCA_034698785.1. Lineage (NCBI taxonomy): Eukaryota > Metazoa > Arthropoda > Diplopoda > Chordeumatida > Chordeumatidae > Mycogona > Mycogona germanica. The sequence continues at coordinate 3,202 of JAQGBY010009050.1, forward strand.
TTCTGGGCTTTGTAGGGGTTTTTGTCCTCATTTTGCTTCGATTTACTACTACGCCGACATTTATCTTTTTTAATGGGTTTTTTCCTCAGAGACTTTTAAACGCCAGGCTTGAAGTTTTTTTGAAAATAAAATTACATTTTATTTATCATTGCAAATATACATTGTAGTTGTCAATTTCCACAGAAAAAACGATGTCGAGATCGCCTGCAAATACAGGTAATTAGCCAATCACCCGCGCGCTTATTCCATCACTACTCGATTGTTAATCCGCCTGAACATCCGGGCCAACGTAGCCTCATATTAGTAAAAGAGGACGTGAAAAAATGTGACCGGCGTCGGCTGTGACGCAGCGGGGATCCCCGGATCAACCCCCTGCAGATCGTCATCTTCATTGAATATAGATTGTGCGAGAACAAAGCGTGTTCCTTGTCGATGACACACACCCGATTTTCTACACCCCCCCCCCCCACTCCACTTGCCCCCACCCTCCCTCGCTTTTTAGTAGTAGTAGTAGTTCCACCAGGCACCACCCACGCGCGTCACAGCGCCTCGAACGCGTACCCGTGTCACCCGCCACGCTTATCTGTATTAATTGTTACTAATTTGCCTGTCCATCTATCATTTGCCATCATCTATCTTGCCGGAACCGGCGCACCTGTTTCCAGGAACACGGATGCCACGCTCGTGACGTCACTTTTTGTAGTCGAGAATGAGAGAGATTGATTGAAAGGTGCAGTTTTTCAATATCCGTCTCTAGTCAGACTTCTAGCGAGTACAAAGCACTTTTTCAAAATTATATTGCTTTGAAATTGTGTTTTATAAAAAGTGATAATGGAAATCAAAAATCATTTTAGGAATCTGTTGGAACTGTTCTTAAATTGAATTTTGAATTAAATTCGGAATTGATCGGAGACTCCAAATCAAGTGGTCAAATCATTGAATAATCGTTGTAACGCAGAAAATCTGAGGATTCTTTAAGAGAGGTAGAAATTCTTAGCATCTCAAAGCTAATCTTATTCGTGGCGGACATCAAATTTAAGTTAGCCTGATCATCTCAGGATAATATTTTTAAATATGGTGGCTCGTGATAACAAAAATTGGCAATCATTAATGTCAAGGCCCACATTTTCGTGATTCACTTGCACTTCCGCTCATTCGATGGTTTTAAGGGAAAGTGCATTTTCGACGCGTTTTTTTTTTACTGTGGAATCTTTCCGATTAAAGGCCGCCTTGGAGTCCTATTAACAGTTTTGAGAATCCGAATTAAAAATTCCAAGATGGCTGCACCGATGAAAAATAAATGCATGATGACTCAGCAGTTTCATTGGATTGATATTTGCAAAAATGTTATTCACTGACCTCGCTAATCTCAGTCATGATCCCTTAAACATACGTTTCTACATCAATTATTTGCAAATAAGTGAAACTATTTTTTTGACGGATTACGACGGAGTCTGAGATTTTTGCAAATAAAATCCAATTGTATTTCACTGTCATTTGCATTGCACATTTATCATGATAGCTAGCATTTATAATCTCGATAACACTAAAAATAGCAGAATCGATCATAAAATCGGCATAATCGAGTGTCTCGATATTATCGATTAAGAAGATAATCATTTTAAGAAATTACGGTCATATTCAGTAAATGTTAATAATTTTGGTGACGTCCAAAATAAGGTTATCAGGAATCCTCACTACAGAAACTGATTTTCTCAGAAGTTGCACGGAAAATGAGTGAGGAAATGCGAATCACGAAAATGTGGACCCAGGACAAGAATATTTCTTCGTGGAAGCAAAGCCTCAAGTCATCAAAATGTTAGCAAATTTTTCACAAATATTTTACTGATTTAAAAACATTAGCTTCCATTTTGTCAAAGTTTTGTATCGAAAACAATAATGCGGGATAAGGCTAACAATAATGCTTTCATATTTTTGAAAGTTCTCCGACTGAAAATATTTCTTGAGACATGCACGGCCTTACAACAATTTCTCGCAACAAAATAAATCAACTTGTGGTCTCTGCGTTAAACGGATATGGACAGAAAACACGTCCGATTATCCGAGAATACGACCGAATGAAATATTCTTTTGAGTATCGTGTTTGATTGGACGGAAGAGCGCACTTTTTTAAATGCCACACGTCAGAGGCGCGTCGGCAAATACACACGAGACTGAAATCCCTTAATGCCGGCGCGAAAGGGGCTGTAATCGTTCTCTTTATGTCTGCCGATGACGCTTTACATTGCTACGGGCCTACTTGAGAACACGCAACCTCGTCTGCGTTGTCCAATTGGTTATTGAACCGCGGGGGAGCAATCCTGAAGCAGGCAAATTTTAAAACGCAACCTTCGCCGAGATTCGTGCCAAGAAAACGTCCCAAATGCGTTGCTGCCCCGTGTTACGAGGTAATCACACAGTACTTATATCAGTTGTTCGAAGGCAAATGGAATAGCTGCCCCTTATTAATTGGCAATCACACACAACATGCAACGGGATTAGTTGACCTCCATTAAAGTGCCCCCCCCCCTCTCACTTCTAAGGAATAATGCCAGAAATGATTTGGTCCGATATTAATTGGAACTAAACTCGGAAAATTTATTTTTCTAACGTAGCTTTGAAAATTGACATATTTGGAAGGGAGTCATCCATAACTATCGATAGTAATTTTTTGTCAGTGTCAGACATATCAGTCTCATTAAAGAGATGGCCGTAATTGTCAGTAACATTTAACTGTAATGTTAATTTTGATCGTCGATCCCAATCTGTATTGCGACTGACATTGGACATGGCGTCGAAGTTAGAAAAATATTAACGACATTTAAACATAGGCTTACGCGTTCTTTGTGTTTGGTAAATAATGCCGCCGTTTGAATTTTTTAAATTATATTTTCATCGATGAGATATCGTTTCCCTTAAAGACTATTCGGATGACAAGAAATTTGAATTATTTTTGATTCGCATCTGATTGTCATCGTGAATGAGAGGAAATAAACAATTATTATTTGATGTGCGTCAGTCGTCAGAACTGTTCGATAATGCACCTTTCTTCGGATTTTTTTAATTTTTAGTTTCACAGATACATTTTTGTAACGCATAGTTAGAGAACCCCAGAAATACAATCCAAAAAAGTTGTTAACCATTGTTATTACCATTGTTGGGGGAAAGTTGGGAACCACAGGAATTTATACAACGAGACGCTCAGGCGTATTTTATGGAAATAAAAATGACTTTTCCGAAATTGAGGCAAGATATGAGACACCAAATGTCTCGTTTTGAGGGACCCGAAACATCTTCTTTGTGAGATTTTGTTTTTACTGTGTATGCGAGAGTCACGTCCAGTACCCCGGGATCGAAATTTTCGAGAATCGTAATCGAGAAATAATCGATAATCGACTGAAGTATCGCCGGTATACGAAGAATGTTTGAGTACGATAGTTGACGATAGTTACGAGAAATTTCCACGATAGTTAGTGGCCGTTACTTTGACAGATGTTTGATCTCGAAATATCTCAAAAACTTTGCAACAGAATACTTTGTTCAGGGTCAATCGTCATACAACGCTGTTTCTCCAGTAATTCGCTATGAAATAAAGGAGAGCTTCGTGACGGGAATCGAACCACGGGACCATCGCGCCAGAAGTCGGGTTATCAATCTACTGTAGCTACCATGAACTTTATTCCGCAAATTTATTTTTACCAGTACGTTGAATTGTCGTTAAGCGTGTCAAAATAGAAATGCCCAATTAATTTTATCTTGGCCCGGCGAGTTCTCTACATTTGACGACAGTTAAATTCCAAACATATCCATTGGCGGACAACAACATCACCGCGAGCAATTTTAGACTATGTAGAAAAGACGCCAGCGTCCAAACGCTTCCGCTCCGAACGTGCCTCTGCGGTTCCACGGCAGCTTTTTCTCCAGCAGAGAGCGCTCCCAACAGCTTTTCCCACCCATCTCTCGATCGCGTAGAACCCGTAAAGCGCTCCGCAGCGTTCCGTAGCGCTCTCGGCGCGTGCGGACCATTATTTGTGCTCGGATGCCCGCTGCGGTTTACTAATGTAGTGCGTGCAAATTAATTAACACAATTTAAGCTTTTGTTCCATGAAGGGCGGTGGGGGGAGTGGCGAGGGGTTGACGACGCCCGGCCCAGGCGTCTTGATTAAAAGTGCAAATATTTGTTCAATTTAGCAAATGAAGATTTCATTGCGCGCCTCTATGCGGCACTGCGTGCATGGCTCGCATCTTGTATGCGGCTCTCCGCCATCTCTTTGTCAGCGGGACGTCTTTTGCGTGCTGCGCCTTAATGAAGAGTGGCGATGTTCAAACTTTGCGTTCGCGGGATTGTGGCGAGATCGCAGGAGCTACTACTCTTAGCGTCTGGTCGAACCAGATCACCAGCTTACAAAAGTTTTAAAAAAGATATCGAAAAAGAAATTCAAATTTAATAACAGATCGCTTTTTATCGAGAGCTTATATTACAATTACAATATGTACCCACAAGCAGCCCCGGATGGGGTCTATGGCGGGGGTCGAACGACCAGTTAAGGACAAAGGTATGGTTGTCCTATCCTAACAGGCTCTTAACTTGAGACTCATTTAGGCTATTCCACTGTCGACTCATTCTGGGGAAATAGGAGTTGAAGTACGAGTCACATCTATAATGCAGCTCCTGAACCATTCTAGTATGTCCCGTTCTTTTACACCTAGTAGGAGCCTGTCTCACAATTTCCCCAATTTCCACATTACAATCCCCTTCAGAATACACGAGCCAGAAGCCCAATATTGGTCACCTTTCTCTAACGATCCTCTAACGATTCCCATCCCAATATTGACAACATGTCCGTCACACTGTCCTCTCGACCAAATCTACCGCTAACAAATCTAGCAGCCCTTCTTTGGACCATTTCAATTTCACCTATGAACCCCCTCGATATACCCTCGTTGCACGTGAGAATGCTTCAGAGATTTTTTAAATTTCCAATCATCTGTAGTCAGCCGCAGTACAGGCGTTCTGTGCCCCTCACGGTGCTTAGGCACTAGGCGTGGGGGACGTCCAGTACACCGGGATCGACATTTTCGAGACCCCGCGATCGATGCCGACTAGGCTACGACGAATCGCACTCATTTTCTATTTAATTTTTTGTTGTATTTCTTAATTTTGTTTCTTTTTTGTTGTTTAAATTGTCATTGACATTTTGGGGAAACGGACTTTCGAGATAACAGACGTTCAAGCAAACCCTTGTTACACTATGATACTTGAGCTCATTTAAGATATTTGAATTTCCATTCGAGAACGAACAGTAATATCTTGTCACACCGACTTGGTTCAGTGTATAAACGCACCCTGTTCAAGCACTCTTGGATCAAGTATGCTTGGCACGTGCAACTTAAGCATGATTTGGTCGTTTGGTGTTTTTGAATTTCACGTGCTAAGCACGCTTAATCCAAGCGTGCTTGAGCAGGGTGCGTTTATACACTGACAGAAATTGGCGTGACAAGATATTACTGTGCATTCTCGAAAGGATATTCTCCCATCTTAAATGAGTTCAAGTATCATTGTGTAACGAGAGTATTTTCGACGTGTTTTAAACACGATTAAATCTTGATGAATTTCACTTGTGCTTGACGATTTCGAATGTGTTCAAAAGGTTTCGTTGAACTTTTAAGAGCAGTCGGGCGAACACGCTGGTAGACCTCCTTAACAAATACCTGAATTAAATGCACTACGTAGTATTTTCGGTAGTGATTATAAGAAAAAAATCAATAAAATTAATATTGTTTTCATTCAAATCGTCTAACTTCAAATTACTGTAGAAGTTGTTATTTTTGCTCTTCTCTGCAGTTTGCATTTTCTTAGATTAATCGTTATCAGACTTTGTTTTCATATTCAGACTTGGTTTGCAATACTCGAGTACTCGTTTTGCTTATACTTTGACGACTTATTCTGTCATTTTCCTCTTTGTTAGGTATTAAATTTAAAAATAAATTTCTTTTTTTAATTTTTAGACTTTAAAGAAAATCAGAAGATACTAATTAGACTATTAAGTGCGCGAACCTCCAGTTAGTTCACCACCGTGGTATCGAAGAGAACGGTCGCTCTCCTGCCAAGGTAGAAGAGGTAGTTGGTGAGGGGGTGGGTTAGGGGTGGTGGGTATAGGGGTGGAGTTGAGGCGCGGATCAACGCAATTCCACGCGCAGAGGAATCTGGAGAGAGCAGTTTGGGCGACCGCACACTTTTAATGTATATATCGCACGGAGCGACACCTCGCGGTGGTGGGTGGGTGGATTGGTGGAGTGAATCCCCTTTTGTTGCTTTTAGCGACGCCGCCCCCGAACCACGGCGTAGAGAGCTAGGCCTCGCTCAAACGCAAACGCACTCCAGTCTATAAACGCGGAGACCACTTGACGTGAGAATACATGTCGTGGGGCGATTACCTTCCGGAAGCTCTTTATCATAGAACAGATAAGGATTTCGGTAAAGAAAATGGCGAGTCCTGTTCTGATCCGGACGGCACACAATGTCTGGATAAACTCGAATTTTTGGTGACACGATTTTTGGATCATCGACTTGGTTGCTGAAAAAAACCCCGATTCTGATCAAATCTACACCTCCGCAGTTTCAGGTGCTACTTGCTGCCCCTTGATTTCACGTCAGTTGGCAACCGCAATATGCATTACGCTTGCTAGCTGTGATTGCGAGTATGTAGGGGCAGCGATACATGTTGATTTCAAGACAGTTGGCAACCGCAATATGCATTACGCTTGCTAGCTGTGATTGCGAGTATGTAGGGGCAGCGATACATGTTGATTTCA
>JAQGBY010009051.1:0-10016 GCA_034698785.1 Mycogona germanica
TCTCGGTCGGGAATCGAACCCACGATCTCGGGAATAACAGCTCGACACGCTAACCATTACACCACCGAGACCCCCGTATATAAGGATGTTACTTCGAGAATAGCAGAAACTTATTCGATTCAATGGGTTAACACTTGACAGACCAACTTCCTTTTAAATAAAGAACGTTATATTTAAAAAGTTTGGTATCGAAATCCGGCTGTTACGTTGAATTCAATTTCCCAGAATGGGTTGAATTCTAATCATTCAAGTGAGTCTTTTTCCTTCTAAGGAATGCAATCCTATGATGCGTAGACAGGTGGACGGCGCAGACCGGTAAACAGTGTTCCCAACAAGTAATTACAATCCTATTTATATTATTTTTGTTATCCAGTCAACAAGGAAGTACAATACATTTTGCATTATCAAATGGTGAACACCATTACACAATTCAACTTGCGTCTCACTCACCTCTCCACCAAAGTGACAAACTTAAAGCATACATATCTTTGAAAAGTTTAAACTTCTTTCAAAAATCACAAAAAGTGTCCAAGCTCGAAGATCTCGTGAGGATCCCGAGTAAGTCAATATTGGGTTTTTTGTGTCCACTCATTTGGACAGAAAGTCATGGCTGAAGAGCAAGACAACTAAACTAAAACTTTTAATCTACCCACGTATATAGACTGTGTACACTGGCTAGTAGTTCTTTTGTGGCTGTACTACACCTATAGATATTGACATAAGACCCATATTAACATATACCAAGAACAAAACTGAAACTTAGAATCTACATGCTGATACTCTGTACACACTAGTGAGAAGTTTCTTTGCTTGCGGAGGCCCAAGTATTCAATAATTAACATCTATGGTCTAAATTACATTCGCCTAATCCCTTGTAGACAGACCCACACGAACAATGGGTCTATGACCTCTTGATATTGTTTTTAATTAAAATTGCTCATTTGTATCAACATTTGCTAATCTATGAAGTTAGTTATAAAGGTGATTAGAACCGCAACATATATTCAAAGAAAACAGGTAAGAACCTAGCAAATATGATAGATCCCAGGCCAGGGTACACTGCAAACACTATGTGCAAGTAAAATGCCAGTTTGTGGACAAGTGATGTACAAGAAACTGTGATAATTAATCCTGGGTTCGCAGAAAAGATTAATTAAATTTTTTAACCACCATTCCCCCCCCCAAATCAGCTAAGACAGTGTCGGTTGTCCTAGGCAACCAAATACTTTTACACGCATAAAGAATGCGCGTTAATCTAAAATCTATGCTATTCAAATTTTCTAATTCGTTCGCCAAACAGCACACTTCTACCTGTTCCAGAAAACACGCAAGAACAATAAAAGCAATTCTAATTAAATGCGAGAGCTTCTGGAGCACGGAGTAATTGACAACTCAACCCATATTATTTCAAGTTCAATGAACATAAGCGATTAATTCCAAAACACCAATGCGATTATAGATGACAACATACAAACCGATAATTTGGCATCACATTTCGCCAAAATTCGACTATTGACTTTTGAATATTAAACACAATGAAAACTATACTTTGAACACAATATAATTAAAAAACAAATATAATTATTCATCGGGAATCGAACTCAGATCCGCCAAATCATCGGCAAAATTCAATCCACAACGAATCGCAGAAAGGGCTAAATTAATATCACGCCAACTGCGCTGTCGAAATATCTTATGAATCATAATGTGATTGATGGATACTCAAAAATAAAAGAAATGTAGATAGACTCGTAAATTAAATTTTTTTAAAATTTAAGTTAAAGCGGACAAAAAGTTCAACATTGGTCTATGTACCTGGCCATAGAGCGATGACATGGGGCGGGGCTGTCACGGGGGAAGGGATGGGGAAGGGGATGGTTTATTCCCGCGGATATATCCAGCATCGCAAATTGGATAGGACAGGTTGACAACAAAAATGGAAATGCGCACATTTGCGTGTTGTGAAGTCTTTCAACTGCCTAACCCAATGGCGCTTCCACCAATCCCGCCTGACGAACCCCCATCCCCCACACACTACCCGCCTCCACCTCTGCGATTCAGCCACCACCCCCAGCCCACCACCGCCGCTGCATCGCCCCACCACCATGTATGTGTGTGTGTGTACGTGGCCGGGAAAACAATTTCTCGTATTTATTCTTTAATGTGGGCGCATTTGCGCAACCTGAATGCACGCACGCAATCTAGCGGTGAAAGCGTGCGACCGAGATCAGCGTTCAATGCCAAAAACGAAAACGGTGACTGTCATGAGCGCGCAAAAGAATGAAATAATGCAAGTGAAGTGGGCAACCACCCCATAGTTGTCAAATATGGTATTGCGCTTCCCAGGAAGATGTCTAAATTGGTGGCTCGGGGATAAAAAATGGGGGTTAAAAGATCAATTGCGTTTTCCCCCGTGTTTCTTTTTTCATTTATCACATTTTATTCCTTAAGGATTACGTCCTTTATTCCCGACTTATGGAATCCAATTCATTTACACGTCAATGGAGTTTAACAAGACACGATTTGATAAATTATTTTGGTAAATGACTTATCTAGTTACACAAGATGCATTTGAATTACAAATCAACTTGATCGCCACACAATGTACTCATTAGTTTCACTTATTTCTTTTTTACACGGGATTTTGCAGGGCTATAATTTCAATTAATGCATTTCCTCTCAGACCATTTTGAAATCGCATCAGATCGGCGAAGAAAAACGTTCGCAACCGCTCTCCGTGGACGGCGAGATCTCCAATAATTTAGCCCATTGCGCGAGAACTACATTCGGGTCGTACAGCTGGCGCACAAACTCAAGTACACACAACACACACATAACCTCCGCATCTCCGACCGTACGTACGCCAATATTGGAGCCGGGTGTCCGGCAATACGTGTACAGTATATACGAGGCCATAACCGATATATAGACCACTTACTAATACACACACGCACACACTCATGTGCAAGCGCAGTTCTGTATACAAGATCCATAAACGTGTCTAAGGCCGGTGACGCGGTCGATGCCAGCGCCCCCCAAGCACACGCGCCACCACGGGGCCGGACCCATGGTCGCCACCCCCCCCCCCCCTATACGGAGCAAATTATGGTCAGCAAACGGCCGTGCTTGACTACCCATGAGTAATATATAATGGCGGGGTAATGGGGAAATGGTGAGGAGCGCGGGTCGCGTCGCGTCATAAAAGCTAAATAACGGGCCTCCGCCGGGTTTTTATCGCACTTATTGCCAATAGCCACTCACATAATAAATATTTTTGCAAGGCCATCAAATTTTTATTTTTGTTTGGTGGGCGCGAGCCCGCGCGTTCACGCCCTCCCCCTCCCCACCTTGCGTGGGGTATGCTATAAGTACAGGTCGTTGCAAAGTCTCCCAACCACTCCCAACTAAACCCGCCGCGCCCACACTGAGATGGGACCACACGTGGTGGATTCCCGCGTTCGTGGGGCTAAACGAGCGTTCCGTCCCCGTTTCGCATATTGTATGCGTTCACCACCGACAAACACAATGGCCGAGCTTTAGTGACGCACGTAAAAGCGTACGAAACACGCGCGTACCTAAGAAAAACATGGCCGACTTTCTCCGCCAGCCATCACACGATAGCGATAAAACTAGCTTTCATTTTACATTCAAACAATTTTTTTTAAAAAAACTGCGCCACGTACAATTAAGTAGAATGTAGAAAGTTTTCATTCATTTGACGATGCGCGATTAGTTACGGGAAACAATACTATTAATTATTGACCTCGTACATAAACCGAAAAGAATACCAGAACTGTAAACGCTCTCTTTCCACAATCGGTAGTATCGAAACTGAATCAACAATATTTTCATTTAATATAATTTAAGATTGCAACATGTTGAAGTGAGCAAGTCAGCAAAACTGTTTCTAGCACTTTTTTCTTCAAAGTGATTCGCCTTCCGCCTATCCCGCAGCGCCACATGTCGAGCAGTTTCCGTTGCGCCGGTCGATATAGGCTCCAGTCGCCACAGTTGGGATTGGTTTGCCACGCGAAAGGTTAAACGCGCCAACAAATGCAAAGCAGCACACAGCTGTCACGGACCAGTGACAGATTGTACAACGGTTTCATCACAGAACGAAAATAAAAAAACATTGTTACCAAGAGCCGCCGAACTCTTTAATTTATAGAAGACCTACTGCTCCAACACACACGTTTGAATATTATCGTGCCATTTTTAAATCTAGCAGACGCAGGCACGAACATAGAAAGCATTCCGGGGTAAAAATTCAATTATTAATTAAATTAATAAGGTGGTCACAAAGTTTCCAAGTATTTTAGCGATATTGCTGCTGAAGGGGCAAACTTCTTTTGACATTGGTGACGACGTACCTTCTGACCAGAAATGAAACGAAAATCTGATATCGCCGATTATGTGACCTTCGCCTTTTATATAGGACTTAGGGGGATGCTCGCGACAAAGGTTGAATCCGATTAAAACGGTTTTGCCACTGTCATAACAGCACTGAAACAAATAACTCAACTGTAATTTACTTTAAAATTGCATTGAAAAAGTAACTGTTGCCATTCATGGATTTTTCTGGAATATTCGTTTTTATTTTAAAACTCCTGAAACGTATTGCTTGAAGGCCGTTTCGCTGGAAGATGTACTTCATGGAGTCAAAACGTGAATTACAAAAGATACATATAAGAATGGGCGATAATTATTCAACTCTATATCGAAACGCTTTTTTTTTTAGAGGAATACGTGATTTTGTGCCGGAAAGTAATACCCAGTTGGTTGATGGAAGCTGACACAGGAGTATAAAGACTAGGCCTCCAAATGGGGAGAGTGGCGCCGATTCATTGATCATCATCGTGCATTGATCAAAAACGAAAAATGCGCCAACTCATCATCAATAATGTACGGGCCAGCCGCATATATCCATACACAGTGACCCATAACAAATGTAGAATACATCACAATGTCCCCCTCCCCCTACACATACAGTATAGCAATATCGTGGACGTGGCCGACGCCGCTAGCATTTTGAGACAGAGAATTTAATTTGTAGGCTACACTCGCGGATGGGTTACGGCTGACGCTGTCTCACCATATATTTATTCTCGCCATATACATGTGCATGTATACTCAATAGCAAAGGGCGACGTGGTCGCTGGTCATTGGTCGCGGTGGAGCGGAGGGGCCAGGCTGAACCAACCCCGAGACCAGGCTAAATGTCGCAGCGGTCGCACACGACGAGGCCACAACGATTTATCGGCAAATCGTCGTCGGTCGTCCGGCGATTTGTGAACGGCGATGATATGAGCCCGTGCAATATGGCCACCGTGGCGATGGTCACTGAGGCAAGGGATATGCAGCACCAGGTCGCCAGCCTATCTATGAGTTTCCTCTCCATTTCATGTCAAGGCATCTTTCGTTTAACATTGACTATTTGCCTCCAAATATTTGACATTTTCCTGACGAACCAATTTATTTATAGTTATTAATTGCTTTAAATGCGGAAAGAAGCCGGTGAGAAATTGTGCATAGAACATCACGCATTGATTTACAGTGTATCAGGAAGACATCAATTTTGATCATTTCTACATTTGTGGAGACAATTCCGTTTTATTAGTCATCCCTTTATCATAAAAAACAAAAATAAATACAGTTAATGAAGATGTATTTCTGAAAGAGAGCTCATATCCATTCATTCCCACCGACGATATTGCTGCAACAGAGTATTTCTTTTCTAGTGCACTTTCTTTCCTTTAGTTAACAGGGTTATATATTCGCCACTTGAACATTATTCCAGTGTCGTACTTTCCAAGAGAACAAGCAAGCAAAGGCGACCACTGGCTGGCCTTTTGAAAGTGCTGCCCCTGATATATAGCAATCACTAACAGCACGCGCCAAAGAGTGGAGAGTCCAAGAGCGACAAGCCGCCATTGCTGCCCAGGAGGTGGGTGCATGGTCATTCTCAAAATCAAAATCAACTTCTGAGCAACTTTTGACAAAACAAACTTCGGAGCAACTTTTGAGAGCATCAACTTCTCAATTGAGGATTGCTGAAACCCGTATTTTCGTCATCATCAAGTTGATGATCAAATTCTGAATTTCACTGTAAATTCTTAAACCGATTATCGTCTGCATCAATAATATCGAGTCACTTGATTATATCGATTTTATGATCGATTCGGCGATTTCTGGTAATTTCGAGATTATAAATGCTAAATACCATGATAAATGTGGAATACAAATTATAGTGAAATGCAATTTTATTCTACTTTTCAATATTTGCGAAAATCTCATTGACTGGCCACGCACAGTCGCAGACTCCGTCATAATCCGCCAAGAAAATAGTTCCAATTTTTTGCAAATAAATGTAGTAGAACTGTGAGTTTCATGGACCATGACTGAGTTTAGCGAGCTGAGTGAATGCCATTTTTGCAAATATCTATCCAATTGTATTTCACTGAAACAGCTAAATCATCATTGTGCCTTTTTCGTGGGAGCAGTGATTCACAAAAGCTGAAATTGAGGACTCGGAGGCAACCATAAATCGAAGTTAATTCCTCAACTTGACATTTCAGTCAAATTCATGACGAAAATGCACTTTTCCCTCAAAACCACCGATTGAGCGGAATTGTGGATCGTGCGCAAGCGCAGATGACGTAATTTGATGTTGAGAATCAAATTTGAAAGACGAAAATGCACTACCAGAAACATTCAAACTAAATAATCAAAATTAATGAAGCGATCTAGTGGCAAACGATAGTAATTTTTTTAATTCACTGTAGTCATAATAAATTGCCGATTTTTCCATTGTCCATATGTGGCGCAAGTCAAGTATTTTGCGACTATACCAATTGTTTTCTTGAATAATGGATTGGATTAAACAACTTCTTTTATCTTGTCTAGAGTACTCGCTACCAACAATTATCCCAAAAGCGTAATATTCGATATCCTTTGGCGTAATTGCTCAAAGAACGCAAACCGAATGAGCGATGAGTATAATCATCACGTCAGTGGAATTCAACTTTGTTTTCGTCTAGACATCAGTTTTTAGCGTCTAGACAGCTGATCGAACCAACAGTTGCTACGTTTATTACTCGACTACTTTATAATCCCACTCCTATTAATTGCTCGATGAGTTGGGCCCCCGAAGACCAACTCGGTTATATATTTGAATAGGTAGTCAGAAAATTTTGCAGGGCATGTCATTCCAGACAAAGATTATCCCAACCATGCAGCAATGGGTAGCGAAAGAGTTGAGCGAATGTATTGACATAACTAACTAGCAAGATGCGAACGCTATTCGCGTTGACTTACTAATCAAGCAAGCAAAAACGAAAAGAAAAACTCACAGAAGAGCTGCATTATGTTTATTAATATTTCAGAAATTAAATTCGCCTTTATGCCTTTATAACGAGCACTTCTTATCGAGGAAGCGTCTACCGGTACTTTTTCTTTAACACATGCTTACACTCGATGTGCGCTCGACTACGATCCAAATGGAGTGCTTGCTATTGCAATGATAGACACTTTTAATTTTGTCTCTGAGCGTTTTACTGTAGTTCCGAATTTAATGATGGCTCAAGCATGAGGCAAATTAAATCAGTGCTATTTTTTTAAAAACGACAATTTAATTATTTAAAAAAATTTAATAATATTCAAAAACATAATGGATGAAACTCTGCAGATAGTCTGTTTTATCAATGGACACACACTGGGATAGTTTCGCTGTTGACACGTCCAACTTCCATTGGACACGTTAATCAGTTAACACCAAATGTGCGCATCCGCTTTAAGGCAGGCGAGATATTTCGGAAACGTATTTTTAAGCATCATTTAAAGAATCCTTGTGAAGTGAAGAACATCGCAAATGTGGTTCCAGGACTACACCGGCTCAATTGAATACAGGTAGTTGACAGAAAAGCGACACACTCCATGCCTTCATGAAACTCTTCCTTCCCCCCCCCCTCGACGTGATACTTTAGCGACTGTGCCAATCGAAAGCATTAACATGGTAAGCGAATAAATGTTGCATGGTGGCGCTGCGTTCGTGCAACTAAGTGCGAAATGCCTCCCCACCCCCACACCCTCCATTAAGGATGGAAGAGGGATCAAGAAATGGAGAGCAGGTCGAGGAAAGGGTGAGGGGAGGGTGGGATAGAGAAAACGAGAGCTGAAACAAGGTTCCAAATAAAAGGTGAACTTAACTCGGTGGCATAACGCTATAGAGATAGATAGTACGCGTGTGTAGCAAGGCCTCCTTGTACGATCCACCATTAAATAGGAAAAAAGGAAGAGTCCCATTAGACAGGTATAAAGGGGGAAGGATGGTTTATCGTTCGCAGTTGGAGGAGGGGGAATTGCAATTGGATGAGGTGGGCGGGGTCGAGAGGGGATAGAGAGAGTGAGAGAGAGGGGAATCGCAATAGGAAAAGCTGAAATGCTTTTTGGAAACTGCTCGATACAAGGGGGTGCGAGGGCGAGAGCGAGAGAGAGCAGAAGGATCGGCATAAATATTGCATGACATGCCGCAAGTCGTGGGCACGTTTCACGCATGCAGAAAGCCAATGTTTTCGAGTAGATTTTCGTCGACTCGGGCATATATAGCTTTTTCTTCTTCAGGCCTCCTCTATTCGTCCTCTCCAGTATGCCCGCTATAGTGGCTGTTGGAGTGTTGTTTCAATTTGGAGGAGAGCCGTCCCGAAAGTTTTTTTCCCCTCCTTCCTAACCGACTACGGTAGCAGCAGTCCCCAGTACAGTTTATTAAGCTTATACCTGGCATGCGCTTAGTGGATACGAGAAACCGCATACGAAAAGTGGGCTAGTAATTTTCAGATGTAAATAAAAGCTCGTAACGTCGTCAGTCTAATTCGAAACGGTAATTTAGCGATGCCAGTAAATGGTGTACTGCCGACGCTTACGTCACTCCAGTAAGTAGGGCCGTAGAACATCCGAGACTCGAGGCTTTAGCAGTGAAAAATACACATATGCAGTGTTTTACGTGTTGGTAGAATTTTGTAGAAACAATAATTTAAACTTTATGATAATTTTATGAATCAAATGATTTCATTCTGCCTAAACAGACTAAATAGAGAAACACATGTTTTGATATTGCTTAAATAAAAATCATGAAATATTAAATTTATTAGTCTGCATTCTGGAATAAATTTACATCGTTATTTTGCTATATCGTTATTTATTATAATTATTTGATAATCTTATATCAGATATAAAATGTATTGGCATTTGTGACAGTGCGTGTGAGCTTCACTTTTGGTAAATAAGTGCAGATGAGGTTCCGGATTACAATGTACTTATCTGACCTTTTCGAGATTGGCAAAGAATAGCATCATTGATGCTCTTCAAATAAGTGCATCCATTTACTTTTAATTTAGACACCATACCAAGATAACAAGTTTTGAATGATGCCAAAGCCCTTTCGACCAACCTCAAAAGCCATGCAAAGTTGAATACTCTTTCCTACAGACCAATCAGACCAAGATGAAAAACAGAAAGCTTTTCAGTCACGCAAGTTACCCCCGGGAAATTTAAAGGGACAATTTCAAAAGTAACAATTTTAAAAATATTCTGTACTTACTGAAAGAGACTTTATTCATTTTTTACTGCAGCCTACCATTTATTTCCAACTCGCAGTGAAAAATCTAGACATGAAAGTCGCTTTATCATTTTTGCATGTCTGTAGGATTTTAGGTCATTAAAAAAAAAACAGTTCTTCAGTCAAAAATAATAATAGGACGTCTTGAATATAAATAATAAATATCAAGTTGTGTCCAGGACAGCGCCGGACGAAAAAAGACTAACAGAGTCGGCGACAAACTATTCAAATAAAATAATGGCATAACTATCATTTATTAAGAATACACTAAAATAAAAACCTCTTCAATTTCTTATTAAATAAGTTAGGCTACTCTTTTATTAAGTTTATTAAGATTTGACTCGCTGGACGCGAACTCAGGGTGAACGGCTACAAGAAACGCACTTTTGTAGGAAATAAAACA
>JAQGBY010009052.1:0-10016 GCA_034698785.1 Mycogona germanica
TTTTGCGTTAAAATAAATTTTAATAAAAAAAAAAAAAAAAAAAAAAAAAAAAAAAATTTCATATCTCATGAAAGCAACATCAATACCTGAGCATTCCTGTTTATTAATTTCATATCTCAATAACGCGACAACATAAAGACCTGAAATAAGTTGCACTCATTAAATGGATGATTAATGAGCGACATATTTGTTTTCTAATTTCGCAACTACATAAAAACCTAAAATATGTTCAGTCTCCGCATAATTTGCGGCATTACATCCAGTGTAAATATCACGGTGCTGCGTTACGCTGTTGGTGAGCTGTCGAAGGACGGTCTGGAAACACCAACTTTGATTGATAGATAAATATTTTTTACATTTTGTTATGCCATGTTTTTGGACTATTGCCCGGTAGGAGTTCTCCGCGGTCATTGTGGTGAATGTAGCGAAAGTGGACGCGATGAGTGCCACCTAGTGTTAAAGCGTGTCGTCCACACTCGCGGTCCATATCGGATTTCCCTCCTATATCCACGACCGATTCCAACTCCCGTCAAACCCGTTCCCAGCTAAACTAATATTCCGGCCGTTTAACAACGGGGAGAGAGAAAGCGAAGAAAAGATGCCGTCGCGCAACATCGAAAACCCGGCTGGAAACCTGGACATAAATTGATCATTAATGGCGATAAATATCGATATGGCCATTATTATATCCCTCTCTCTTTCTTTCTCTGGAGTCTGTCAGTCGAGCGCTGCGTGCGATCGACGCGCCGCCCCGTGGCGCGTGCCGACGGAGCGTGCTGCCACAACGCCCGGGCGCCACCACGCTGGAAACACGACTCCAGACAGCAGTTTGAGGGCTGGGATGAGGTTAGGAGAGATCGGCCGCGTTTCCTCGGAGATGGACCGCACGTCGACGAAGACTGGCAATGCCCGGTTTTGGGGGTTTTGTCCTTATGTGGTGCCCGGTTTTGGGCTGTCGGCGCAGATGGGTGGGCAATGACTGGAGATAACAGGAATACACACTGGTAATAGATAGGACTTTTTAGTTGCCGTCTCTTGCACGTCGTCAACCACCTCTCCCCCGTCATCCATCCCACCGTCACCCCTTTCTCACGACATTTTCATCGTCCCTCTGAGATTTGTTAAGGAGGAGGTCCCACCAGTGTGTTACCCCTCTCCCAGGAGGCGACCTGGTCATTTTGCCTAGCCCAGGCTTAGTATAAGCTACCTAGTTAGCTCGAGGTTCTGGTAAACGCAGTGCAATTATTTTGACACCTCGAATGAATTAGGGAAGCTCTTCTTTAATAATAAAAAAGTGTTCCAAAGCTTGAAATCTGGATTTAATTTGTGGATACTTTAAACAAGACAGGGGTTGGAAAGTTTTAGGCGCTCCCAAATATTGTTGAAGCAAAAACAACAAACTTAAGACAATTTCCCAGGTGAGCACAATATTAATTAAACTCGACTTCATCAAATTATTTGTTGGTTTTTGCGAGCATTTTGTTGATCTAGGGAATCTAGGCTACAGGTAATTTTTCATGACAAACTCTCCTCGCGTTATTCTCTGGAGAATTCGGAGAACGAGTAAGTCTTGATTGCTAGATTGTCTGGAAATTTTTTTTTTAATTCGTCAACATAATTGATGAAAAGTTAAACAAAACAAATCAAATGAACGTTGTTTGAAATTACATTTCTGCGCTGAATGGCGTTTTGTTGACTTCAATGACGATCAGTCACAATTGGGGTCAAGTCTTAAAAAAAATTGAATTCGGCAAAAGGTTTCGAGAAAAGGTCCCGAAAAAATGTTGGATTACTAATTTAACTTCCTATTCTCAAAAACCACGGCCTTCAACACAGCCACTGACCAGAGGAAAATAAGTGGCGCCCCCTTTGGTGTGGTGGTCACCTCTTTCTGAGTAAAAAAAAAGCAATTAGTTTTGCAGATAAGCAACTCCTTTGTTGGAGACATCCCCCTCCCCAGTCAACTCTTCTGGCTTGAATGTCGACCTCAGTCGGACACCGCCACCACCACCACCAAAAATAGGCAATTAACGGGAACATTTCAGCCCAGTCTTTGTCAATGGATTTTATTACTTTAACAGCCAATTTTGGAACACACCCCAAAATTTTATTACCCGGCTGTGTGTCGTATAAAAAGAGAAAGGGGAAAAGGCAAGGATGACACTTGGAGAGCAAAAACGAGTGACGTGTGTGTGATCACGAACATAAAGAGACCACCACCAGAGGGCAGCAGTGAAACAAAACCGATAATAAATGAGAGTGGGTCGGAGATTATGTTTCCGGTTTGTGTTTCATGCAATTTTGACAAGAAGCGTTTCAATGCGATAACAAACATCAACATTGATTTCGCGAAAATAAACACTTTGAAACCACTGAAGAACAAAAGAAATTTTTCTGAGAAAACTAAGATGAGACAATGAGAAGAAAAAATCCACATTTTGATTTTCAGATTTTAATTAAATGAGAACCTTTAACGTTTCAGAAAAATTCAAATACGAATGAAATACAGCCCAGGGCGGCATCTGCGCTTCCCACCAAACCATAGTTCCCCAGAAATCAATTAACTTTCCCCCCTAACGGCCTCCTAACGTAAAATAGCAGAGATTCCTCCCGCATAATAGTGTCCTTGTTTACACGACAACATCAAACGCGCTCTGACAATATCCATTGACATGCTCATGTGTGTGGTCAATAAAAACGATGCCCAAATTTCGACTGGTCACAAAGTGTCTCTTTGTGAAGCGCTTGACCAGCGCCGAAACGCTCCCTTCGCTCGGACCTTATAGGGTGATGGTGAGAGAGGGGGGACCAGGCAAAATGTGCCTAGCTAAAGGGGGCAATAAAATGTCCTCAAATGGTTCGAGGACAGCTACAGTGTTGTCCGGTCGTGTGAAATGCAGCCGTGAAGAACAGCGACGGGTTTGTTGTAGTCAGATCGTAAAATTGGAACCATGAACTATAGTTGTTCGTTGGTTGGTTGTTCGGATCCTAATTTCTCACCATCGAGCTGCATGGAGTCGCGGGGTTCAATTCCCGGCCGAGATCTCCGGTATTTTTCGGGCGTGAGAAATTCCTACGTGCGTCATTCCTTCGTGAATGGATGTATTAAAGATCCATACCTAGGTCGGTGGTCTTGGCTAAACAAAATACCAGCCTCCCCCCCTTGGTGGTGGATCAACAATTATTGGATTCTGAATTAGTTGCATAAAATGAAAAAGATGCTTTAAAAAACATAGGATTACATTGGACACAGGTGTTTGGAAAAATCGCAGCGCGGCTTTAGCTTCTCCAAAAAATTGTCTGATCAAATTGATTGTGTAGAGAAAAGATCAATTAAATATTTCATTTAAAATATAATTACTTTATCCCCAGTTGCTGGCACTCAGGTCTAGGGCGCGAGAAATAGATCACAAAACGATTTCTTTATTAGTGCTGCGCGTTTCTTTTTTTCTCTCGCCAGATCTGGTGAATATATCAATATAAATAATAGAATTTTTCGAATTTCAAAGTGCTTTTCTATTCATTCTTCATGTTAATATTTTAATAATTAAGAAGAAAATACTGTTTTGATACACAACTAATTTGCGTTTTAAATAGTCAAAGATTTAATACGCTTTATTTTTATGATAATGGCACGGAAAATCTTCATTTCGTCGGGCATCAATACATGGGACGATTTCGCAGAAGAAAAACATACTTGTTTAACACTATTTAGGGGGAGGGGGTGGCAGTCGAAATTATTTTTATGGCTCTCCCAACAATGGAGCTATGGAATTTCCGTGCCAAATGTCAGACTGCTAAACATGTTACAACACGATTGAGCCGACATGTAACCGAACACGCCATGACAGTGACCATCATGTACTTACTCCGCATTCCATCCCCCCTCCCCCAATCCCCCAATCCACCACCGCCACCCCAACTAGAGTAGTGGACCGTCACAATATTGGATGAGGGGGGCCACGCCAATTTTATGTGTCTCATAAACGGTCAAATTAAGTGCGTCAGACTCGGTCGTTACACAACACCCAAAAAGCGACGCGAATCGCTCAACTCCATATTTGCTGGTTTATACGACAACAGTCGCCGCACTTTCATAGATCTGAGATACACGGACAAGAAGAAGCAATTGAAGGGTGGTTGGTGGTTGGTTGGACCCGACATCTATTAGCGACCTATTAATTATTGACCAGACCATGTATTTACGATATTGACCGGCGGAACATGTGTACACATGTGGGTTTGGACCACCACAATGTCGGTGCCAATTAATTTCTGATCTATCTTGGACAGGACTTTCACGACATTTCTAGAAAACTGTGCCCAATTGACGACCAAATTTCCTCCAATTTAGTCATTCTTACGAGGAATAAGAGTTCTTAAACCACTCTTCAACATACTATCTCCGGAAAATAATTTTAAAAAATCACCTGTGATATTTTGTTTCTCTTCAAAAAACGATATCACGGTTCGGTCAATTCGATCCTCAGACCCATTTTGCAACAATTTAATAATCATGTCGTAACGCAACGCCCACTGGGATCAGCAAATTTGAAACTAGATATTGCAATCAACATATGCACCAAGTTTCAAGAGAATCAGTCAACAAGTTAATTTTATTTGGTCAGTCTAAAAGGTGAGCCACCATCACTTTTACGATTTCTTACAATTCCATAAGACAGTTAGCGGTGTGAACAACCGTTTGAGCACCGATACTTTCTTCATTTACACCTCCAGTTTCGACCAATTACACACGACATTCGAAATCTTCCAGAGTCTTGAGAGATCCCGGCTCACATCCAGGCAACTTGCCCAATTTAAAGTAGCCCACAACAACCGCGTTAATATCAGCATTTGGCAGCCGCAAGTGGTAAATACTCTGTAGTTGGGTTCGGACTGGCCGTTCTGGGATCCGAGTGGATTTAACGGAACACCCGAGCTCATTTTCTCTCCAGTAATTACGCGATAGTTTTGGTCACCCTCCGGACTAGTTAAGCACCACATCCGTTTAATAGCGGAGGGTCAGTCCACCGCTTAGAATCCTCCAGAGACTCGTCGTCTAATTAATCCACATCATCCCCAACTCACCGTTTCGCTTAAGCGTCATCTATCGAGTTGCAAAGGGATTGTTCAGAAAGTTGGTCTTGGAAAAATGGGATCCCGGATTGGTTCCGACTTTCTCAGGAGGATCCAGCGTGGCAAGCGCCACAATGGCAATTAAACGCCTCCAGATAAATTAAGCGGGGGTCAATGCGGATGTGCGCGGGTGGGGGATTTGAGGGGATGAGGTGGTGATGGAGGGGGACGGCAATTAATAAATGTCACACTATGTCCTTTAATCCCTCTCCGCCACAGTCCCATTCCGTTGTCCCTCTTTCGAATACGCAAGACCGTTTCTAAATCGAGTTTCTCTCATTAAACAGAGGGTGGCTTTTATAGTTCGTCTTGGGCCACTGAAAGTGATCGATATTTATTACAGGAACCGCGCATCAAAAACTATCTGTTTTATTTCAAATGTCCGCGTAAGTTCACGAATATGTGGGACGTTTATTTGTATCTTCAGGACTTTCCATCAGACGTTTCGGCCCTAAAAAACCAGGAGACCTGGCAATTTTACCAGATCCGATCCCCACACTCCGCTACGTCGATTCGAGACCTCTTTTCCTCGCAATATGTGTGACGTCGGTGACTCTCACCCGCGGCAGTGACGTCATCGCCTATTTTAGCCTTCAGTCATCAATTCAAGAGTCTCAAACACATAAATATACAGTAAAAGTGGACGATTTCTGTTTTCAAACCGCGAATTTTTTGCTGCAGCCATGCCAACAGTCTGAAAGTCTCTGCTGTTTTGGCTGGCAGTCGTACAATCAAGATCAGTGGTCAGATTGCCGGGGAACTGCGAAACCTATTAATATATTAATCTGTGATGTCGAGTCACATGAAACAAAACAGCCGATAGGGGCGAATGGCCGCACAAAGAGCGGCGAATGAGAGACACCGCGATCGTCCGGTCATGAGTCAATCAAATGAAGAAGAAAAAAATACAACCGGGACGAGAGATTCGGCGCGCGTCCAAAAAACATTATTGATGGTGTATAATGCAAAATTGAATGGCGGTTCAAAACAGACGCCCTGCCCACGAAAAAGAGAGAGCCAATTTTTACAAATGCGCATGCCTTACTTCTTGCCACCACCATCATCAATCGTCAATTGTTTGTTTGGCGATCAACACGCCATTCGTATTCACAATTGTGAATGCCCATTGTAGGTATGTGAACACCTCGCTTTCATTCGCCAAGCTTGTTCCACAGCGCCAACTCCACCTTCAAAACCCATGCACCTGTCACTTTCACTTCCATGTCCGATGAGCGAGCCAATTCGGACCCGAACTCTCCACCTTTTGATCCAACCCGACAGCTCTACTCCACCTGAAAATTCGATCCTCAAACTGAATTCAAACTACCTTCACACGATTACGGTTAAGTGGTGACGCGGATCGTCACATTGTGAGGTCACGGCGTCATTCCATCACACCCAACACTGGCCAACAACGTCAGAGGAACGTTGAAATTAGCCTTCAAGCTACTAATCATTGTAAAGACTATCTAGACCTGATCGCCTGGAACAAAAAAGGGTTGGCGGTGAACTTAGATGTAGAGGCCTACGTATAGATTTACATGTACTCGGTTGTGTTTAGAGACTACACCATTCAATCGACAAGGGTAAATGACTCGTTGAGTCTTTCAAGTTGTGGTTGTTGTAAAGATGATATTAGACGAGCGTGGGCCTATCACCCATCACAACACAGCCCACAGGTTTCCATTACAAAAAGAGTGCCGAATCATTAGCTCCCAGCAGCAGCCCCCCGACCATCATCAGCCCACATCGAATTTGGCCTGGGTTTTCAATAGCAAGCAGATCATCACAAGGAGTATCAATGGGCTCTCTCTCTCTCCCTCCAATATCCAATAGGACAGTTTCAATATTATCCATAGAGACAATATAAAACCCGATTTTATTTACTGGCAGAGTTCAAAGGACGTGCTCATGAATCAACTCGCAAGATACACGTTTGCACCATTGATAATGTGAATTCAAATGAGCGCAAAGACAAAAGTGAGCAGACGTGCTTACGAAAGCGTTGCACAACAAAAAAGAACTTGATTATATATTCCTTGTTTTAAATTTAATTGCTTTTTTTTCTCTACGTATCTGAGAGGCTCATTATCCGAATTTGTCCAATCAACCCCCTCGAACCGGAGGAAAGCTTTCGACCGAGTAGACAAAATGAGAGACTGGCTTCTTCATATTCTCCAAGACGGAATATAATCATTTTCTGTCATCTTAAAATAGAAAATCTTAACTCTTTGCA
The DNA here is from genome assembly GCA_034698785.1 of Mycogona germanica. Taxonomy (NCBI): domain Eukaryota; kingdom Metazoa; phylum Arthropoda; class Diplopoda; order Chordeumatida; family Chordeumatidae; genus Mycogona; species Mycogona germanica. The sequence goes on from JAQGBY010009052.1 coordinate 7,373, forward strand.
GGTGAACAGAAGATATTAATAAGCTATGAAAAATATCTCAAGTCAAACAATATAGATGAGGTGCGTTCATTGCATTCATTGCAAATACATCGAAATTTGAAAAGACTAACATCCTTCTAGTAATCATTGCGAATCGGACGCCAATTTAGCTTTATATTTCTCTGAAGACAATTCGGTTGATCAATTCTGGTTATCTAAATATTACAGAGTAATTAATTTTGCCTTTGAGGAATTCAGAAATCCTCAATCGTGTATTCAACAATCAGCTCATGAAACAATAAAAAAATATATATATGGCAATTGAATGCCGTTTTGCTTCGAGGCACCCGAACACCGACAAAGACAGACTTGGTCTTTGGGAGAGAGGTAGGTGAAGTCCAGACAATTTGGCACCAACAACCACCACCAAGAAAGAACCAATAAATTTGAAAACCAACAGTTGTTTGCAAATTGCTGCTAATGATGAGCGCACTGTGCGAAAATCTCCACAAAAAAGACCCATTTTTTGCAAACACGCAAAACTCCAATTAATAAAACGTAAAGACAAAAAACAAACGAACCAGACAATCAGACAAACAAAATAGTTGAAATTTGTAAAAAGAAGATGGATTCGCAAACGACGAACTAATTCCCTGTGTGGTCCTGTGGTTACACCACTCAAAACAGAAGCTGGATTATAAAAATAAAAGGCGACAAAAAAGTAAACAAGTCATATAAAATACAATAAAATAAATCGTTCGCTCGGACCAGTGCAGTTAGGTAACCTGTATTCCCCCGCTTTCGAACTCCTTCTCCTCCTTCCTCACCTGTCCAAACTGCCAGCGATAATATAAACTAGCATTTAACCGAGCCGATAGGCTAATAAGTGGAAGAGCAATTTAAAAAGAAATCGTTCTTACCTTCTTCGTCGGGACTGACAAAGGAAACGCTTCCTAATCACACAAGTCAATCTGTAAATAAACAAATAACCAGACACGGGTTAGACTTCAAACAAAATTTAAATTCCTCCTTGGAAGAGCAAAAAAAAATCCAATTGAATAATAATAAAAACACAACTACGACACATGCAGCAAAAATTAGTTCACATGTGTTGAGATTTAAAATCCATTTAACAGTCATCGAGGTTTCGGTTCAACTACAATCTCAATCAGTTTGCTTAACGATCTAGTCCAATCAATGTTCGAAACCAAATTCCATCGTTTCGCCATTAATTTGCATTAATTTTCCTTTTGGCAGTCACGTCGTGGTTGACTAGCAAAAACTGCAATGAAACGAAAAGTAACTTCCCACAACTTTGAGAAAAAGAAGAAAAAAAAAAAAATGAAACAAGCTCATGGTTGTGCAAATGTATTTTTACTACCGGGCTAATTAATTATTATTAAGAAAAGAATGTCGCTTTTGAAATTCCCCGAATGACAAATGATCCAAAACCTTGATTTTTTACACTGCCTTTCCATCGCAACCCCAAGATCACTTCCACTCCTGGAAAAAGCACAATCGCAAAAATGTCAACCAGCATTGCTGAAATGGTAGCAACAAAAGGTTAAAAAAATAATAATAATAAAAGCTGACGACAGGTGACTTCGCCACGAACTCACGATTCGACGAACGATGTGTTACGTGACTCACGATGACATGGCACGTCATCCAGGAATTATGGGATTGTTCCAATCGCAGGAACAAAAAACGAAGAAGTTACGAAAAGCTCTTAGATTTTTTTTAAGTTAACGCCTGTCAGACATTTAAATATTGAATTACTGTAGGAATGTTAACGGTAAATTTAAGTTACCATTTTGTTGCCGTAGTAGCTCGCTTGGTGAGAAGACGGATTTGTGAAAAGACGGTCTTGGGTTCGATTCCCAGCGCGGGCTCTCTTTTATTTGATTCCAGAGTGACTCCTTACGACGTTTTAAATATAATACTATATAGAGAAAATAAAGTCTGGCTTTTCCGTAGCATTCTTCGATAGCTCTCGAATGGAGTAACGCAGCAAAATAAAATTTATGCATATGTAGTGGTTTTCTCAGGTCTTTATGTTGTTGCGTTCATGAGATAATAATTTAATGAAGAAAACCATCATTAAAATATCAATGTACGTCGGCGAGGTACAATTGCGAGCAAGTCGCGACCATGTGCCGCCATCTACCGGCATTTAGGAGGAACTGATTGGCCGGAGGTTTGATTTGAGGGTGTAGTTTGGGTTAGAAGGAGAGTGTATGTAGCTAATGACGTCACAAAACCAAAGATGATTGTGAAATTTGGGACTACCGAAAACTACGCTTCCAGTGGTTCGTAAAATAATTCGTTGGTCAATAACTGTCGAAAGTTGAAGGCTATTATCCAAAGTTTAAGAATAATATCGCGACGAAGCGGGACCTTTGAATAATTTTTTTAAAAAACTCTTTAGAAAAAATAAATTAAAAATAATTCCTTCACCAATAATGTTTCTCGCAAATTTCGCCGACCTCATCAAAGAAAATCTATGGCGAGCCGCCACTGTCAGGAATCCAAATACAAGTACGTGTGTTGATAAGATATGAGCGGCTGGAACGTCATCACCTTGCCTATTGTCAGAGTTCCATGGACGAAACCCAGACAAGCTGGTTCAAGACGTGCGCCGGACTCATGTCGGGCACGAGTCAAG
>JAQGBY010009053.1:0-10016 GCA_034698785.1 Mycogona germanica
TGGTGTACTTACGGTATGTTCATTTTTATGCGATTTCATTGAGCCGTTCTGAAATTTTGCTCTGCACACCAAAATCCTATTCTTAGTTTTTTAATATGTGAAATTGTAACCAAGTTGATGACTGTTTCTTAAATCTTTTGTGTTAGCTCGTATTTTTATGGTCTTTCTAAACGTGCGAATTATTTCACTTATGTTTCGATTTCCAGTTGGGACGATTGGACGTAGCAGGTTACGAAACAGATATTACCGATGGAATAGAAGCCGGAACGCAGATCCGAGCAGTCAGGGCGGCCCCCACCAGTCGGCGTTGCCGTCGCCCGCTCTCCGGCACCGTAGACAACTCCCACAACCAAGATCCGCCGCCGTTCGACCCGGCAAACCCTAATCCTGCCGGAGAGGACGAAGACGTCAACTGCTTGATCAACCCTACCCCCAACCGTCGACTGAGTCGTCGCCAGGCGGCTCTGCCATCCACCGATGACAACGCCATCGATGGCAAGGACCAATTAGTCCCCGCCGTCAGCATGGAGGAATTGTACGGACCGTACAGACGCTTCTTACGACGACCAATCAGATTCAAGCGACGCAGGATCATAGCCAATCGCCTGGCACTGTTTAATCAAGAGAATGTGGGTGATGGCGAATAGTTATAGCTATTTGACTGTCCAAATATATGTACCACATTTGTACTTTCTTACGGAATTTTATTTTCTTTGCAACAGTTTTTATTTTTGAGAGTTGTTTTGCCAATTCATCTTTCCCTGCCAATTACAGAGTATTTAGATTTAATCATGGTTTACAATTGTCAATCAACACGTAGACATTTGTTCAGCAATCTAATGCTAATGAACTTGATCTGTCAAATACAGAATAAATAACTGTTCCGTTATAAAATTACATTTTATTTATTCTAGTTGCATATCGACACAAATTGCCTGCTCGCCTATCAGTATGAATTTTATTAGTAGGCGATTAGTGGTTTTAAGAGAAACGCGCTGAGAATTCCACAACTATGTGAACGCAATAAATATTTCACAATGACCTGAATTGTAGCCTTAACAATAAATGTTTATTTTGCTTTGATTTTTGTTGCGTATATGTAAAATATATTTTTTGACTCACAAAAACACCTATACTTATTGACTAGCCAATGTGTGGACGATTTGTTAACAGCGAACCTAATTGGCAAACTCAACAAAAGACGATTTGTAAATTCGAATTTGCCTGTGGCAAATCTAGGATTTTGACCTTTTGCACCGAGACCACAGTCAATCAGTCATCATTATCTGTGCGCGGTCGTTTTGTCAGGGACAAAGCCGCAACCTTGGGCTAGAAGTCTGGACAATCGAGAAGACCCCGCCTCCGCCGTTTTCCTATTCCCCCATGAGCAGTTGTTTGTCCGAATCTCACCGAATTTCAATTTGAAAGAACGAAATCGTCAAACTGGAATGAATGCGTCCTGCTTAGTTGTTCAAATACATATTTGCTGATCAGATCGCCTCTGGCTTCAAGAACAATTGCCGATTTGAAGTGATTTCAAATACATGTTACAGTATGTGTGTACACAGTAGGTCCTGCGTATTTAATAACAATCTCTTAAGCAATTAATTTGTATAGTTTGATTTTAAAACTAACGACATCGTAACGACACCGTATTAACATAATTGCCATAATGTCATATACGATTGCCGGAAGATTTCATTCTATTTTGAAACTCCACTTCTGTTGATCGGCGACACGCCTGCAGGAAATAAGCGTGGACTACTTGAATCTCAATGGAGTGGGAGGGGTTCTTTCATCCGAAGGTCTATGCTCTCTTGCCTACAAGATGGCTGGTAGCAATGATTTTAGTCCCTTTGTGAGACACCTACGCAGGGCATTTCCCTCTGTCGCCTGGAGATATTCGCGAGGCTCAAAGCTTGTGGTGCAGTGCACGACATGGACTGGGAATATCATCTGATCGAGTGAACAGTTGTTAGGTAAAGTTGACATTGTACGAGAAAATGTTACTGCAAATGTCGCCGCTGGTGGCGCTTTCTGATGACCGAGAGGTTACATTCGCCTAAAAATCCTCATGTTTGAGCATCGTTATGAGCCTCACTTTGTTCATTTTGTGATCTCACTACATAAGATTAGTAGCCAGTCCTAAGAGACAGAGTATATATTCTAATTCTGTAATTGTATTGATGTAATTGCATCTATCTGACAGTTAGGTAATTTCGTTATTTCGGCAGCTAGATCAGTGGTACATGGATAGAGCATTGATATAATTTAAAGGGAATAAAATAACGTCATGTTTTAAAAATGAAATTTAAATTCGAAATTATTAGATAACCGTGAATATTATGAATGCATTACATACGGTTGCACAGCCGTTACGGATGAATACGACGTGGTGAGAAATTAATACATAGAAAATTTTCATAAGCCATTAGGAAAATCTAATTTGCTGGAAATGTTAAAGAATGATATTTTAAAAGAAAAATTAAAAAATTAATGAATGCTGCACTGCAACAGCACTTTATTTTATTTGTGCATTTTCGTGTTTACAGTTAACCACGTAATTTTTGCGATGAACTGTATTTTTAGCCCATCCGTGCGCCAGCATTAAATACCTGGGTATTTCCGAGCCATTGGGAGCTCATTCTATGGCGATCCATGAAGTGCTCATATCCTGTTTTCGGCTTACAGATGCGAGCAAAGATAAGAGCCACACATAATTATTGATTTCCCGATTCGATCGAAAGTAAGAGAGTTTCGAGTGTGTGATAATTTGATTAATTTGCGTCTTAAAAGAGCCGACTTTCCTGTACAGGGTCCAAAATCTGTTGTTAATTGTTGAAGCTAGTAATCTGTACATTCAATTTATGCGAGAAAATCTACAAACGAAATCCTTGAAAGATAAATGTAAAACTTCCCGGTATTCAAAGGAGGTGGCTTTAGTGAGTGTATTTAATTATATATACGAATTCGGTATGCGGAATCACGTAAAATCTTCGTCTACGTATGACAAATGACATGCTAGTACTACTGTACACTGAATTATTGCACGAAATGTTTGTAATTGTTAGCGTTCGAAAGTCGCGTCTACTCGAGTTTATCTATCGTGCTTAGATTAATTGTTTCTTTTTGGAAACGTCAATTATACAAAGTCTTTGGAATAACCCTTTCAGATTGTAAGTTGATATAATGTATCCAGAACATTATGACCTCCATACTTTTAATCTGCAGAATAGTTAAATGTTTGTTCGGTCTCCATAATTGGGACAAGATAATTGACGCCAAACGTCACGTTTTGGGAAAATGTGACTAACAAACAAACGTCTTCTATTTAAGACGCCATTTCTTACTGTGTGGATATGGACTGCAAGCGCTTCCGCAAACTTTATCATTATTTATTTACGCATCATCGTGATTTATCTATTTCGCTCTTTGAGATTGGCGATGTGCGTCGCACCCCTTCTTGAAAAGAAAACTGTCTTGATAGGCAATCTTGTTTCTTGCTACTATATCGCCCATTCATCTTACCCGATAAGACATTCTCTGCGGAGCATCTGCGCATCAGGATACGTGCTGATGGGATACGTGTGGAGAAGTGGCCTACTTCCAAATGTACCTCGAGCATTATTAATTGTAGCCCACCTTGAACCGGATCGCTTATTCGAAAAGTTCCAAATAGAAAACTCGAAAGTGTTTTTACTCTCAAATCCAGGTTACATGGATGACGTCGTGTCCTTCACCACCAGTGTGTTTATGCAATTAGGTTAGGGCTGAAACACTGGTGGACCTCTTTAACAAATATTTTAAGAGGAGCATGAAATCCAGGATGGCATAAGTTTTTACACTCACTTTCTCAGAAAACCGGTTGGAGAAATTTTTTAGACCATAGATTTTCTTAAAAGAACGTCTTTCTCAACCTTCGCAGAATGCCCCGATTAACTCTTGGGACTGCTGTTACATTTTTTTAAAGTTCTCGTATAAACAACGATTATCCCATGATTAGGTAGAGCTTCGTCGGCAAAGTCAGAGGAAAATCCCCAGTGGAGTTTCAACTAGCCAATTGCCGTTTGACGTACTTGGAGAGTAAATACTTGTTGTTCGCTCTCGAATTAAATCTGTAGTGTGAAAGACCGAATATTCAGAAAAACTGTTTGTACTTAATTAATTTGGAGTAAGTCTTAAAAATCATGAATACCCGTTAACATTTCTTAAAGTGTTGTACCAGAAACATTCAAGTGAACTAAATGACAATGCGCTTTTGCGTTCCTCATTTTCAATGAACCATCGCCATTTTGTTTCTAGTTATCGCGATATTACTTTGTAAATATTTAAGAATTTAACGACTGAAGACTGTCATATTCTGTATCCCTGACTGTACAGAAGTCTCTCCGGGTTCCATACGCTGATGCATGCTTTTTTAAAGATATTTTCATAACTAGATTGCTATGCGCCCCAGATGGGGGCAATGTTTGGTTTAGTTTTGTTGGGTTAGATTCCCTTACCACCTCCTACCGGCATTGAGATGATTTTTTTATCTTCAAAGAAAAAGATAATGAAGAAAAGAATCACTCGGTAGCTTGCGCTCGAACCAAACAGTTGACACTTCGTACTGCTCCGAAAGAACTAATCTCGTTTTAAATGTACTTTTATTCAATGTCTGTAGGGTTCGAGCGAGAAAGGTTTCACGAATGCTAAATCAATTTTGATTAAATGGAAATCTGCTTCGGGTGTGTCTCCAAGTGCTGAGCATTACAGTTTTAAATAAAATGTAATTAAGGAGACGAACACTGTTGCATGGGATACGAGGATGGGGCTAGGATAATAATACCAGCTGTCTGCAAACAACTCACCGAGCGTAATTTAAATACGGGGGGACTGTCACATGTGGATCTGGCAATCGATTAGAAAAATATTCAAAGTCTTCGCGCTTAATTTAGGCTTCCATCGGTCTACCAAATACACGCAAAGATGAATCCTCTTGGGTCATGTACGTTTTATAGAGAACATTCAAATATACGGAGCCTATTCCAAAGACCGTTTTGTTGTTTTCTGTGTTCATGTTTGGATTTCGGTAAAGGTGTGGCCTGAGTGAATTCTATTGAACAACAAAACACTTCTATGTTTAGTTTCATTGTATTGTTAGTTGTGTCCTCCGTTGGCTGTTTATCCCTGACCTTACTCACATATTTGAAATTATTTCAATATTTCCAAATTAAGAGCTTTGTGCATCTCCACCAATTCCATCATTGATGTTCCACCACGGGCTGCATTTTGGTCACTCTCAAAATCAAAATCAACTTCGGAGACACTTCTGAGAAAATCAAGTTCTCAACTGAGGATTTCTGAAAACCTTATTTTCGAATCACAAGTTGATGATCAAATTCTGAATTTGACCGTAAATTCGTAAAATGATTATCGTCTACATCGATAATATCTAGGAACTCGATTATGCCGATTTTATGATCGATTCGGTAATCGAAGTTGATTCCTCAACTTTATATTTCAGTCCAATTCATGACGAAAATGCACTTCCCCCTCAAAACCATCGATCGAGTGGAATTGTGGATTGTGCGCATGCGCAGATGACGTAATCTGACGTTGAGAATCAAATTTGAGAGATCAAAATGCACAGCCAGAACTGATTTCTTGGATTGAGGCGAGGTTGGGTCTCATGAGGCAACGCTCAATAGATTCTCAAATAGTAATTCTCAGTGTAGCGAGTCAACAGGTTGGCGCTCCAACAGCTCAAGTAGGCCAACGAGAGAAGATGCAGTCAAGCGTCAACTACACATCAGCCAGTCTCTTTTCCTCGGCTGTTACCGCAACCCCGGTTGGCGCGACTACGTCACCGTGGCGTCTATAGCAACGCCGAAAGGACGTGCAAGTTGGTCACGAGACACGGCAGCGATTTTGTTGGACTTGTATATACATAAACAGCGGGGGCTGGTTCACTAGCGAATTTTACAACTACGGCACTTCCAATGTGGGGAGTACCTGTGATCTCACATTTCCAATTTTCGAAATGCTTCGCACCCGGGAGCGTTTCAGGAGTGCTTGTCACAGCCACACCGAAGGTTATTTATTAGTTTATTGAATCAAGCGCTGCAGGCGAAGTGAGGAAGCGCAGCGAGTTATGCGATTTACGATAAAAATGTATTTCGACCACGCTTCCGATGGACATGTTTGTACACTATTTCGAAACCTTCAAATATATTTTTCGTGTATTTTTTTTTTTTTGGAAAAATGTAATTTTAATGAACAATGTTAGTTACGATGGAAAATTGATGCAAAAGTCCGATTGGGAGTCCTTTGAGAGCGCCATATTTCAATGAACATAATTGGTGACACTTTCGTTTATAATTCATATCATTTTTGGATAAGTTGTCATTTGCGAATGTCATCGTCACGCGTTATATCATCTTTATTTTGATATACTCGTATTTATTTATTTCGAGTTCCACCCAATGGGTGTTCATCAGTGTTATATCAACAGCCAGAATATTGATTATGTCACTCAAAGATTACTTGACAACTAAAGCCAAATGTCAACGGTATGTCAATCCATAAGCTATAAGGCAAACAAATAATAGTGTCATTCCTGAGCAGGGCCCTACGTTATCAGCACTTTTACGATTTTTTAAATTGGAGGAATCGCACCTTCAAGGAGCGCCATCTTATTCAGCAGAGGTGGCGGGTGCACGCTGCTGGTCTCCACAGTTTGGGGACCTCCGTGCACCGGGTGAGCCATGGTCGCCACGAGGTGGCGTTCATGGCGCCCAGGTGACGTGACCTTGTGAGGGGGTCACCTGACCAACACCGAGCAAATTCGTGCTCTGCTTCCGCGCTCTCTCTCTGGTTCTCACTCTCATCGTGTGCCGAGCTGCTCTTGTTTCGTCACCACCGTTTTTGTTTTACTCGCCACCAAAATGAAGTCGTTTCTTTATCTACAATATTTCGCGTGCTGTCACCAGCTGAGTCGAATATTAGAGTTAGAAATCCCGTCGTTGTTATCGCCATCTTCGATCTACAACCCTAGATCTAATTGCTATCATTATTGAGCTAGAAGTGTTCCCAAGTCCGGAAACTCGTTATGGAAAAGGTCGTTTTGTATTTTGGAGGTCCTGGGAGGACACCACCGCAGACAATCGTTCCTAGCTGCCGCTAGACTGAGGGTCTACCACCCATCCCCGTCCTCCTGTCCACCGCCACGCAACATCCGCACATTGCAATGTGGCACGTGTTCGCGACAATCGGCGCGCGTTCTCTTTCTCTCGACAAGACTGCGCAAGCGCAAGCGAAGTAGACCCCATCCCCCCACAAAAAGCTGAGCAATACCCCATCATCTCTATACATACACCACACACACACACACACACACACACACACACACACACCAGAGAGGGATGCAACATATGACGACGGCGTTCCTCGTTTGGTAAAGCGGAAGCTCGTATCTATTGAAGCGCGTGCGCGTGTGTGACGTTCCGACGTCATGCGCACACCACTTGTTGTGCGCAATATTGTGTGATTCCACCGCCACACTGAGAGATGCAACGTGTGGATGAGGACCACCCGAGCCGCAGCGTGTGCGACGAATCTTGACACCATTTGCATAATATATGAAGTGCTGAATATTGATTAGCCACGGCGAGGCGCTGCCTCCGCACACGCGTCGATATGCGCGCCACCGGGCGTTGCGGAATTTACGCGCCCGCAGTGTCTGACTAACGCTCCCTTCCGGCAAACTTGATGGTAGCGTGTGGAAAAAATTACGTTAACGTTGGTTCGGGGGGCGAAGTCCACTTTAATACCTACAACTCTGACCACAGTTCACGCATTTTTTGGTTTTTCTATTTACGTTTCAAGTCTCTCCACCTCCCATTCAGTTTGCTCGCGTTTTTGTGTTAAGATTTCTGTCTACTGATTCGTGTCTTTTTTGTCATTTTCGCTCGCTAATTCGACTTAGCGGAACTCCATCGCGCTTAGCCGAGCGAAAAGTCATTTTCGTTTTCGAGGATATTTTCTGTGTGTTTTCGTCGCTGCCTCTATTGTATACATAAATGTTCGCGGGCTACACCAGTTGTGCTGCACAGATGTGATGGAATTTCTTATTGGCTTTCGGTGAATTTTTTGTGGCCCGATTTTTTCTGACATAGACGGTGCGGAAAAACTTTTTTTTCGTCTTAACAATTGACAACACCGTTCTCTGTCGCGTCGTCGTCGTGTTGTTGACCCGTGTGGTACATGCGTTCGTCAATCAATGACAACCTTCTATCCTCATTCATCGTAAATTCAATGCAACGGTATCTAGTCGGGTGAGCAGATTTACTGCAACAGCTGTAAGTTTATCGATCGTCTCAAAGGTTTCGAATTTAATTCAAGACAACTCTGAAGACCTATTGACAAAGTTTACGTGAAGTACATACGAAGCTTTTTCTTCAAGTTGATAACCTCGGCTGACATTTAGGTGAGTACGTACAGTGATTAAACCAATTGTATACTGCATTGCATGAACTTCTGCATTTACTAGTTTCTAAAGTGGTTAGCAATGATTAATAACCATTAGGCCAGAAAATATATTTTTTCTAACAAGATTTTGAAACCACGAAATTATCGTATAGTATTCAAAATACTTTTTGCTACATCGGACGTTGGTGGTAATCGTTGCTTGCAATATTTTTATACAGTACTACTGTAGGCTACATTTATGTGAATGATATTTTAAGTGCTTATGTGTAATTTTTAGTGAATTGTGTTTGAGTGACTTTTCGTAAATCGCGACTGTTCCGGGTTCGATTCGTGGTATGGGCTCTTGTTCATTCGATCCAGGGGTTTTGATGAAAATGTGTTCCTCGTGTAGTGTTAGAGCAATTCAGTAGGGACACAAAATTGTCTGTGGTGCAATACGAAATATTCTAAAGCGTCATTCATTGATGAGGGGAAAAAATGTGATTGGGAGATTACAGCAACTCTTTAAATCTAGATAGAATGTTCGTTCCTCAGGGAATGCTTTCTTGAATTAAAAAACGAATTGTTGAACGATATTAAAAAAGAAAAACTCAACCCTGCTCGAGCACGCTGGAGTCAAGCGTGCTTACAATGTTATTTGGATATATTCCAAAAATCTTATTTTCGGTTTCGCCTTTCATAAACGTACGATTGTTAACGCATTCACCCAAGTAGTCGTTGGTCAACAGGTGTATTATGAAAGGACAAAAAAATACCATAATAATCCAAGCGGAGGAACTGCCAAGCTCCATCGTTCGTGAAAGCTAAAGAAGGTGGTTCCGGCCAACGTGTATATCTTGTCATTGTTGTTTGGTTTAGTAGCTAAGAGAGCACAATGACAGAGTTGATCTCTCTCGCTCTCTCTTGGCTACGAAACGGTTTTTGTGAATAATACTCGTATAGGAGACGGACTACCACGCCGACGTTGATGCGGTTACTCGGTGAGGGAAGCTTGGAGATGGTCTTCTAATTTCGCGGTCGTCAAGGCTGCGTGTGCACCGTCGGCAACCATTTCTATTGTCAGGACCTCCTGCCCCACTTTCCTCGCGGCGGAAAACACGCGCCAACATTTCACCGTCTGTGACAGTCATGGAATAGTCATGGAATAGTCATCAGTCTGAGGTGGTGGTGGTGGTGGTGGTGGTTTAGGAGGAGACGGAACGTCGAATCCTTCTTTTTGGAAAGAAAATATTCTCGTTAGTGTCCGCAAAGATTTATGCGGTGAGATACTTCATATACCCGTATCACGTACGAGAGTTTGGTCAGAATTCGGATTGGACTAGGTCATGTGATACGCTATCCACTCGTGAAAGTCGGGCACCGTTCTACGAGAAAAACGATTTGTCGAACCCGAGCGGTGACAACCTCAAAAACTATTCTGGGTGAGTAGACAGAAAAATTCCATGTCTTAGATATAGATACAAAATTAATTAATACGACTCGTCGTAGCCCAGTCGGTTTAGCGACTGACTGTGGTTTCGGCGGTCCCGGGTTCGATTCCCGGCGCG
>JAQGBY010009054.1:0-10015 GCA_034698785.1 Mycogona germanica
CGGGAAAGCGGCAAAGCACGGGAAAGCGGGAAAGCACGAGAAAGCATGGGAAAGCGGGAAAGCGGGATAAAAAATTCACGGGGAAAAGGGAAAATTGTGTGCACGAGGTAGTGTGACCGAGCCATTTGACCGGAAGCCACAGCAAGGCGTGGCCCGGGTCAGCTAGTTAATTAATACTTTTCGATTTGCTGTTTATCTTTTTAAGATTTTGATTAAGTATTGCATTTCTAAACCTTATTAAAAAAACAGTCATGCCAATACAACCAGCATACCATAGTGGATAGCAGGTAGCTTCAAGTTGACCATACGAGAACGAACCAGGTTCAAAATCTGGTTCTGTTCGGAACCACGATTGTAAACGCTACAGTGGCTCTGTTTCTGAAAAATTCACCACCACTCTAATTATCAGTTTGCCCCTCAAACTTATTGTAGGTTTGCGTACGAGTATGAAAGCAAAGGTGAGTACAATAAATTGTTATGAAACAGTATTTTTCATATAAACAACTGTACTTTAACGGTCATCCCATCTACCTGATTGGTTGGCGTGAGGCTCGATTGTGTCCGAAAAATTGCAATCGGCACGTCACCATTGTAGGAACAGAGATGGGTGAACAGAGTGCCATAAGTGGCCATCCACCATTCCTTTTTGTCCACTTGAACCTAAAATAAAAGACACAATTTTCTGGTCACATGTATACACGGAATATGGATTCTTCAGATTGCAGTAATTTTCTCATTAAATTTAATTGAATCAGTTTCATCTAAATGATAAACACCTTGATTTAGACTGTATGCTGATTTGCAAAACTTAGTGCTCACTCAATTTAGTAGAATGAATTTGCAACAATCATCTTTTTTTAATGTATTTCATACGCTTGTATCTTTAAGTGATATTATATAGATAGTTTTAGTACTTCTAACACATATAAACTTTAGTAGAATTTTTAATTTCAAAAATAAAATTTTCTATTCAATAGCATCCCGTTTTTCATATTATATAATTCTGCCATACCTGCAAGCAGATACACAGTATATAATTTACATCATAATGTATGCATGCATTTGTTGTCATATTTGAATTCCGATACACAAACCTTTTCTGTTATATTTCATATCCTGCCAATTTCAATTTGATTTTTTGATCAATACAAAACGGCTCGTGGGAAAAGATAACTTACCGATGTCAGAAAACCGGATTGTGGAGTCTGGTCGATTCCTAATAATAGTCTCACGATTGGTATGAGGTAGTCTTTGACGAAGGCCTGAAAAACATGAAAAGGAAATTGATCATCGTGGACGAATATTATGCGGTGCGACAGAATCGCTTGCCTCCAAGAAACGATTAAGAAGTATGAGCAAGAGTGCTTCAAATTTCTTCACTTTTGTGCTTCAAATTTGTCCAAAAAAATGGATTAATGCACGCATGTAATCTTCCCATTAACCTAATAATAAGGACAACTCAAGAATAATTATGAATCTACTAATCTTATTAAATTTATACAAACGATATTATTTAAATCGAAATTAAATACTTTACTGCTACTTGAATCTAATATTTTTTTATTTTTTTATTATTCAGTGTCACCACAATTGAGACTTACAAACAAAACATAACCGGTAATTGCAAAACTGGTGACACGAATTTTCGGACCCTCACATCATATGGCAATTTTTGAGGGCCCTACTAACAAAAAGTGCAAAAATTTATTGTTTGTCCTTGAGTAAGCACTTGTTACAATCTTGATAATAAAGAAAAAATGCAATCGGTAGTACTACAAATTGCAATAAAGCATAGTCATGCGAAATAAAGTCCATATATTACTCCTCTTTGATTCCCACAAATCTAGTGATTATAGGAATATACCATTCCAGTAATCGGAGGGTCAATCCCTGTACGGGACCTCTGGAATTTTTCTGGCGACAGAAATTTCTCCCCCCACCTTCCTTTGTACTGGACCTGGGAATGGACCATGAGACCAGTGCCTCTACAATTTCAAGGTATGCTGCCTATCTTAGGCAAAATTTCTAGGCCGTACGCTAATTGGGTCCTTTGTCAAACCGTTAAAAAATTTACTAAGTTGACTAAGACCAGCAACAGTTTCACCTGGATCTAATAATGCTGGACACGAATAATATTTAAAATTCGCGAAACGATTTTCAGAAGGAAAGACGCTATCCAAACCACGAACACAACAAAGAGACTATTTAGTGATTGTTATTTTTTTTTTCTCACTTGGTACAGCAGTGTATCGACCATGCTGGCGCTGAACACAATCCCTGAAGCGAATTGAAGCCGAAACATGAAGGATATTATCGAGCCTCTTTCCTTCTCTTGCTGCAAAAGTAACAAATCGCGTAACGTATTAGTCACGCCTTACTCATAAATATTGAATATATCCACGTACATGTACTTCCTAATATCTTCCTAAGACCTTCACTGAGCTTAGTAAGAATCATATTACTACTCACGTTAACAGGAAAGAGTGTTCATGTGTTATTTTTAAAGTGAGTGAATTATCGTTTATATTTTCATCGCGTTCAAGACCTTAACGAATAATTTTTAAATCGCCTGATAGCATCGGCATTTGTTTGAAAATTCGCTACGGAGCTCACATTGTCTTGTCACGACTTGTCAGAATGGCAGTGTCAAAAAAATTGTACTTTATATTGTTAAAATTAGACGTAAATATGTGATGAGTTTGCGTTCCCACTCCATATGTCGTCGAGAAAGGTCCGATATTATGGGTTGCCTACTTTTATTACGGTAGCACTTGAGATTGCGAATAACAGTTACCTTTTCAACTTGGGACAGATACAGGGCGTACGCGTTGTTGGCTTGGAAATGCATAAATCTCATATTGGAAGATTGAGATAGTTCTGTCGTTATTTTGACGTTAGGAAAATATCTAGTCGAGAAAAATGTGTTATAGGATTACGACATGACATGTTTTATTTAGCGCATTCATAAAAATATCGATTGAAAACTCAAGACATGCAATGAAATCAAACGATCGAGTATATTTGCATTCAATTAAGTCGAAATTGGGTCCAGGACATATCTGGTCACGAAATGTTGTACTCCAAAAATAAATAAATTAAAACTCCCCACATAACATCACTTTTCAGTAGTAAGTTAAATTGCATCCTAAATACATTTGGACATTTATCTTACTTGAACATGGTCTGTACGCCCACAATAGTGTTGCAGTCGGCCATGTCCTCCTCCTCTTCGGCAGCATTGGAGGCCTCCTTGTTGACTACGACCACGTGGTCCGCGTACAAAATTCCGGCCTTCAAGAGATCATCTAAGCTAGGGGGAGCAGAAGCGAACATTTGAGATTACAAGGAGCTTGAGACATCATAAACTGGAGACATTGAAAACAGTGTATCTGATTTCTGAACGAAGAGTTTAGGTCTTCCATCGTCACATTTAATTTGAAGGAAAACATATCAAACGGCATTCATGGAATTGGTCAAACCTGTACCTGTGTTGGTTACGTCGGAGAATCAATAAGAAAATCACGAGTTCAAATAACCAAATTTACTGGGCAAATTGTCGCCTCAAAATGTCTGATCACAATCCATAAAGAATTTGTGCGTTATTTATTTTCAGACGTCATGACTTCTTTTGAAACATGAAAAGGCCATATTGGAATTGACCTAATATATTTTGCATTCCATTTTCATCAGTGTAGGCGACGCTACAAGTACCAATAAGAAAATAATTTTGGCTCCTGCTATAGATGGCATTTTTTCAAATGTTGACGAAAAAAGGTGCTGCCCCCTGGTACACATACGACAAATACACTTGATCCTTCTACTGTATTTATGAAATACGAGTTGCACCCAGCTTCACTCACTTTTCGATGGATCCAAGCATGTAGTAAACGAGGGGGAACCATGCAATGGAATCCAAAAATGATTGAGATGGCCTATTAAGACAAAGAGAGAGAGAGAGAGAGAGAATGAGATTGATTCACATGATGACATTGAGTGAAACAGTTTCAGATTGTGAAATTTAAATGATATGTTGGTAGATTTCCAGTTTTGGTTACTTACACTTTCTCCAGTAGCAACACAATCGGATTAAGAGTGTGTTTGTTGTGGAAATAGGCACGCAGAGGTACAATGAAATTGTAGATGCCCAAACTGGCGTGATCGGCCACCACGATTATTCCACGGTTATTCCAATTGTAGTCCTTTGCACATTTCTGATCTCCATGTGCACATGGCTGTGAAAAAGAAACTCAATCAATTCCGATTTGGTTTTGAAAGCCGTCAAGCATCTATTTCCTTTTTTCTTTTATAATTTAAAAAAATATATATTGCAATAAATGTCATTTTGAAACATTTTTTTTACTAGATGATATTTTATTTTAGTCAGAAAATTGAAGTTTATTTCAGAAAACGAATAAACAATATCTTAAATCGTTAAAAGCCAATTTGGCAAAGAGACAACCTAAAAAATATAAGACATGACACATACCTCATTCAATTTAAGACAGCAAATATGCTTCTTCTCTTTGACCAGAAAACAAACATTTGGACTTGTTCCAACATATGGTGTCACAGGAGGACAGCCAATAATTAGACTAGAAATAAAAGCAAAGAGTTAGATACTGTATTATTACATTCCTTTATAATAGCAATATGCATTATAAATTTTATGATTTTTATAAATAGAATGTTAATCAAGTTATGTTAAATTATGTCTTACTTTTCGTCTTTGCTGGTTTTTTTGTCAGATGATTTCAATTTAACTTCAGGGTTGTATTTCTTGCCTAAAATATTAAGGTGAATTTTATATTATTGTAACATTGTGCTATTTTTGCAAACATTTTGCCAATTTTATTTTATCAATTTTTAAACAAATGATGGCCACTCAAAAATAGCTTACCGAATGTGTTTGCCGTCATGATCCTTAATCTTGTGACACGCTCTTCTGGAATCGCTGACGAATAAATGACCTGACTTGACTGGTTCGGAATTTTCTCGTCTTGTCACAAAATAAAAAAAATATAGATTGTTCATTTTCCAAATATTATTGTAATTGTGACAGCAGGTTCAGGGTAACCCACAAAAAAAACCAGATCGAAAATATATTTTATCAAACCTTTGCAACGTTTCAAGAGCATCAGACATGTACATGTATTTCTGAAGAACAGATTACCTATAATCTTGTTCTTTTTCACGTGTTTTTCTTTCGCAAAGGTGATGTCCTCTTCCCTGGTAATGCTGAGGTAGAAACAGATATCTCTGTTTTTCAGATAATATTCTGGTCCCGGATTGAGCATGATTCTTCCCTCCTCGTTGTTCTTGTCTCCGGAATCGATTCCAATTAAGGTTGCTCCGAACCTGGACCACACACACCATAAACATTACGAATTAAAGCAACGTGATAGTAACAATTGCTCAACTAGATTGGCCAACACGCAATTTTATCTCGACACTTACATTCTATGGGCTTGAACGGCTGCGTAGGAGAATGTCCGACCTTCGAATTGGCCGAATATTTTGCTCTCACCAAGAACGATGTGATAAATTTCATTTCCGGAACACTTTCCGTACAGTTTCAACCAACTTTCACCGCATTTTTGACCCTCTCTACGTACACACATTCAGAAGAAATAACATTTATTCACTATTAATTGTGTTGAGATGACAAAACTCCAGCAAAGTCCCCCAAAAAAATAATTTGTTAGGATAGGAAAGCAATTGCCCCTTCCGAAACTTACTCGCCACGAGATGTGTGAAGCAATAATGTGATTAGAGTCGAGGTTCCTGGTATCATACAGTTGTACGCTAACATGGCGTACTTAAATTCGTCTTCACATACCACGTGTTCTATAAAACAGAATTCACATAACAATTATTTAATTGATTTGGAAAAGATAACTTTGTACTACGTGTAGTTGGTGAACAAATAGGACGTTTAAATTATATTTGTAAGAAGCATTAAAGAAAATGACGGAGATATCGTCATGCAAATTAAACCACATCATTTGTAACCAGGAATTCTCATTTGCGCAATTTTAATTCATATGATAATAATGTACCTGCAAATTTGACATGGACAATGCTCTGTGGACGAAATATTTGGACGTACTGAGGCACGTTGGGAGCGAAATCTTTTATCGCCCATGATCTAAGAATGGTGTGCTGATCCTGAAATAAATCGGAAAAATCAATTGTTTAACACCATTCTCCTAAAATGTGAATCTCTCAAGTAATATTTTGGGCTTTTTGGTCTAAACACGCTTCAATTAGTATTTTTTTTAACTGCAATTGTCGTTGAACTCGTTCTTGAAGTGCGACTTCAGCAATTGGTCATTGTTATAAACTATATAAATATTTGCATTATTTTTTATTTTTGTTTTATTTTACTTACTGCTGCAGTTTTGTCGACGCTGTTATCAGCTCCAAGTAGGAAAACGGCTGAAGCATCATTCACTCTGGGATGATAATAAAAATTGTCATTCTATTTAGTGCTATTTGATTCTTTGTATACGGCTTAAACGAGACGAATATTTATGAATGCAATTTGTTGACAATATTAGCAGTTTCAACACTTAATTACCTAGTTCTCGTTAGATCTTCGTCTTTTAGACAAGAGCCTTTGATGAACGTATTTCTGTGCGCCCAGATGGGCATCTTCAGTATTTGACGTACTTCCGAATCCAGATCGGCCGACGCCATGAAGACTACGTGACTGTCCTAAAAAAAAGCGAACAAAATACTTATTTGCTTATACCTGTGTGTATTTTACTTAATCGTTAAAAAATAAATATGGTTTCCGAATGGTTGATGGACGAGAATACGACCGACACTTATCGACTATCATTAAAAAATAATTATTGTACCTGAAGGTGTTTGTGCGAGTGAAACTCGTTCATAAAATCCCGAACTAGTTCTTCCGTTAACTCAGTGCTGAAATTCAAACAAACAAAACAATCGTTTCATCCTAGGTTTTTTTTAATAATTATTTTCGAGTACTGGCGAGCGCATTTCTGAAAATACTTTCTCTAAATTCACTCTACAATGGCGCTCTCTCCACTTAGAACTAATACCAACTTTTGCGCATTTAGAAATCGGAATTCATTATTTCGAATTCACAAATTAATTTACCTGCACACTACAACGTGTCTGTCCCTGCCATTGCCTTTTCTTGGATAGGATCCGCCCAGTCTTTGCATCTCCATCCATGTAAACGCGAGACTTTCAAACTAGAATTGAAAATTGTACGTCAATTACGAAGCATCGTGGCGTTGTTTGGTTGACGTAATTCTGAGATCTGTTGTTTTCACTGAAAATGCGAGTGACTTTTCGAGAATATTTTAATCAAAGAGAAAAAATCTGACAAACGAACTTGCCTGTTTCGGAAGTACGATTAAAGCCACACACATCATCGTGATCATGCAGAGTTGCGATGGCCAAATATCGGGATAGTAATCACCGTATCCCACCGTCGATAACGTCACCATGATAAAGTAGAGAGACTTGAATAGATCGTAGTGGAAATCAGGACTTCCTCTTTGCAGATGCTCGAAACTGCACACCCTAAACAAAAAAGACAAATTGTTGAGACAAAAGAGTTTATTGAAACATGGAAAAGGTGAAAACGATTTTTTTAAAAGATGCATTGATCGATGTTGTGATTAATTCGTCGCAGTGTTCCCACTACGTTGCTCCCCTGTCGTCGACAAAACCCGGGATCGAATAAATTAGAGCTCGTGCCGAGAAGCGAACCCTGGACGATCGCAATACAAACCAGTTCTCCAACCGACTGTGAGCGACGACTTACACAAGAGGTACACGCTAAAAATGAAATAACCATTCCAAATTCTACTAATCTATTTCGTTACATAACGATTAATTCAAATTTCGTTATGTGCAATAATTAATAATTGATTTCTACAGAACAATGAAGCAACATTTAAAGAAGAAACGAATTGCAATGTCACTTTCAATCTATGTCTGCTGACCATATATCGATACGCCATGCGATTTCCTTTGCGAGACTTTCATTAGTAACCATTAACTATGAAAGCGTGGTTTCGCTACTGTTAGATATTTGTACGGAAACAGGCATGTCCTGTATTTACCCGGTAAACACTAAACAGAAAATCGTAGCCATGACGTCCACCAATTGTCTCGTGAAGTTGGACTGTGTTCCCATCGATCGGTGACTCTGTCAATCAGAACAGAATCTAAATGTCAATTTCAGTGCAGTGCGGCAAATTACTAATTAGCATGGCACTTTATTATAGTGTACGGTGGTCATCATTATGATAAAATATTGAAATGGGAAAAACATTTGTTTATAAGGTATTCATTTACGGATAAATAGTTTTATTGAATTTTAACTTATGAATGGAGGCATTACATGGGATGTGTGTACCGGTAAAGTTAAATGCGGGTGAAAGTTAAATTTAAATTAAGATATATATTATTTGATTAATTTGTACATTTATTTATTAACATACTCAATTATTAATTTGTAATATAAGTTCAATTAATCTATAAAGTTTAAGTTTACTTGAACATTGAAATTAATAAAAACTTAGAAGTGGCGTATTATTTTGTGTTCGTAATTGTGTAATTCGTGTAGTATAATTTAAATTATAAGTTTGAAAGTACCAGCATATTTCGTTTACGGAATGACGGAAAAGTAAAGTATAAATTAAATTATAAGTTTGAAAATACCTGCATATTTCGTTTACGGAATGACGGAAAAGTAAAGTATAAATTAAATTATAAGTTTGAAAATACCTGCATAAATTTCGTTTACGGAATGACGGAAAAGTAAAGTATAATTTTAATAATGAGTTTTTCGTTTACGGAATGACGGAAAAATAAAGTATAAATTAAATTATAAGTTTGAAAATACCTGCATAAATTTCGTTTACGGAATGACGTAAAGTATAATTAAAATTATGAGTTTGGAAATAGCTGCACTCGTATCAGAAAAACGTTTAATAATAAATTTGAATAGTTTATTGTCATCGATGATCAAACAGAACCGAGCAGCAATAACACCATGTTAGTGTGTATGGTAATTTTAAATCGGATCAAAATATTCCCAAATTTTGAAAATACTCACGAACAAGTCTTTTAAAACCGATCTCGCCAGCCAACAATTGAGAAAAACTGGAACAAATAAACATCTCATTGGTGGTGATAACTAAATATGGTAAATAAAAATTTAAAAATAGGTTAGACATGTAAAAAATTGAATTGTTCGATTAAACATTTACCACCTTGCTCCATGGCGCAGTTGTAATTCATATTAGAAATAATGAAAAACTCGTATTGTGAGATCAATTCCAGTGCACTTTAGTTTAATTGTTTAATTCTTAGTCCAAAAGACAGCTAATGATCGTAGTGGTTTTTCTGAAACCGGTACCATATTTATTATGAAATTATTTTATATCATTTTAATTTTCCTCGGAAGATGAGGATGTGGACTCGATAAGTGGGAATCGTCATCGTTCTTTATAGTAAAGTCAGTTACAGTGGTTTTCATTTTAATTTATTCTTATTAAATAATAGTTATGCTGTTATTTTATTTGAAGAGTTTGTCGCCGACTCTGTTCGCTTTTTTTCGTCCGGCGCTGTCCCTGGTACAACTTGTAATTCATGTTGCTTACTTATGACGGTTTAATTGCACGTAAATGGCAACATTTTCTGGACATTCGTCAATAAAGTCATAAGCCGATATCCAAATGTTTGGCGTGGGCGTGTTTCAATGAACAGTCAACAAAATTGCAATTTCCAGCAAATTTAAAGGTTGTATCTGCTAGGAGGGCGTCTATTTTTAAATAAAGTTGTAGTGATGACGTGTGTTACTCAAGTTTGCTGGCTCGGTACATGTAAATATTCTAAGTACGACCCGTCGTGGCGCAGTTGGTTTATGTCGGACTGTTGTTTTGGCGGTCCCGGGTTCAATTCCCGGCGCGGGCTTTGGCCCGGGGTACTGGTGAAAACGTGCCCCTCACAAAGTGCCTAAGCACTGAGA
>JAQGBY010009055.1:0-10015 GCA_034698785.1 Mycogona germanica
CCCGGGACTCACGTGGCTGGATTGACGGATGTAATTTTGGACAATGTAGCCTGGATGTCCCGTCGATGGTTGAAAGCCGAGGGTAAACTTTCTTCCGTGGGTATATCGTCCGTTTTTTGACGTTTCGGGTCTGGATTATCCCTGCTTTCGCGATCAGACTCCATCACCGAGAAAAAATAACAAACTATTTATCCTTTAATTGGGAGCCTTCCTCGTTTTTTCTTTTGTTTTTCCTTTCTTAAAAGATGCTGGGTTTAATGGATTTTGACAAGACAAAAAATGGTGTCATATTCCATTGAACTGAAAGGTCTTAACGTGAATGACAACGGTTGAATCCAATCTTAGACCAATGGCCACTATTGTTGCATTTTTTTATTCTTCATTGTCTTTGCCAATTGGTGTCCTTAGGTCCCTCTTCTTGCGTGCTCGCGCTGGGGGTGGGTTCAACCCGGGTTAGAAACCAATGAGCAATTAGGGTGTCCCCCCAAAGACCAAAGATGATGTCCCTCTTGAATCGATGGTGAGATAGCGGTTTTGATTTCTTTAAAAATAATCGCCGATGTCCAAAATAAGATGGCTGACAATCATCCTGTTGACAGTTCCGATTGTTTACGGGCAAAATATCATCAGTTTGTTTAGACGAGGATAAACCCCTCAGAAGTTGCATGGTTAGGTTCTGAGGACAAAGTCGGCTCAAAGAATTCAAAATCTATATTTCGGGCTTGGATATTTGTCAAAAGTAGTGCAAAATTTGAGTGAGGATGGAAATGGCGACAAGGTAGGCATGTCCTAACTAGCCTAAAGAGTTCATTGGGTAATCTTGCAGGTGTAAGTCTTTGAAATAATCGCCTTTATTTATTTCTCGGAATGGAGAAATTTTTGTTTGCCTGTACTGTTGCTTTGAATGCTGATTAAAAAATATTTATTTTATTGTTTTTACAGGCATCTCCCTGTATTTTTATCGGCATGGTGAAAGTATTCTGTCACGATCAGGTACCGCAGTGTCTGCTAGGGGCGCTGGGGATGATCAAAAATCAGCTGGACAAAATAGCGGATCCGTGGAAAGGCAGAGTGAGTAGGGAAGGGGAGTCTAAATGATTAAATTTTATAAATTGGGATGGTCCGGGAGGGGTTCGAGGACCGAGATTACGTTAATAGGTAGGGGTGGATCGAAATAGGTATGGAAGCGATTTTATGATTTCAAGGGGAGGTGGGTACCGGGTAGGACTGAATGGCGTCGTGGCAGTTAATTCCGGTCTGAACTAATCGAATATGTCACGAAATGACACACACGCTTCAAATAAGTGCGGGAGCAGCAGCCGACACTTACCTTCTCACTTGCATCTAATTTCTTCACTCTCAACCACGTGCAAGTGTTGGTGAGCGGGAAATTCGAAGCGCTGGCCACTGTAAGATGACGTAGTCGTGTGTGGTGGAAGACACAACTCGAAATGTGGTAATTCGTAGTCCGATTCTCTATCCCGAATTGCCTTACTGTTATATTTTAATGCGCAGCCCTGTTCATATAATGTCTGCACTCACCTTGTGTTTTAATTTTAATTTTCCTTGTTATACTATTTTTATTTCAGTAAACACCTGGTTGCCGAACAGGTCTAATAATAAAGTAATTTACATACGGGTATGTAAGATCCCGGAGGACATTACTTCGAATGTTATTCTCTTGGGATTCCTATAATTCGAATTGCAATATGACGAGGTCGCAGCTAGCATCAATGGCTCACTTTTTGATCATATCACCAATGATTACCTTAAGTTAATATAGTTTGTACGTTGATGCAATCACGTGGAATCATTTCTTGATTTTTATCCGAATCCAAATGCGGTTAGAATATATGAAAGTCCCCCCCTCGACTGTCTACTTAATTTGTGTTTTCGCTCATATGACACCTTTGTGCATATAACTGTCGCATTTGATATAAATGCACCTCCGAACTGAGGAACTTTCACTTCCTACCTTAGCTCTCTGCGCGCGCCGCTGTATAATGTGGGGTAAGTGTAAAAATAAGTCTAAGCCAACATTCCATTTGATTTGTCTTGTTTTATAAAACTATAAAAACTCGGGTGTTTGCCACTCGAAATTATACGAATATCATATATTTGTTTTGTTTTAAACTCTCGTTCTTTCATTAACAGAAATATTATATTTCAACACCATAGTGTTGGTTGATGCTCCGAATTCTGGATTCGCTTCTTATCTTGGCTCAGATTTTCGCTTCGATGGCTGGTTCACAGCTGTAATGTAGAGAGGGCAATATGTTAACTGTTTGCAAGACGATTTGACTACTCCACTATATACAACTAGATCCATATTGTCACGAGCCGACCCCCTCTCGGCAAACGACCAAACTCCAGGCGACCGGTCACCAGCTCGCGGCGACTGACCGCTCATCTTTCGCTCTTCCAAACTCCCATCAACCGACTAACCACCCTCCTCCCTCAACCCCCATGTTGACCTCCACCCTCCCACTAACACCTCCCCGACTCGTCCCCCCTCACTCCTTTCACACCTCCCAACTTTCCCCCTCCTTTCCGGCCGTGAATGTCAAAATAAGTAGACAGGCAAGACCAGTCATGCCCAGCTATAACTAGAGCACCCTCACGCTGAATGTTTTCATATGGCAGCAGCCCCTTTGTCTTTTCGTTTTTGCGCGTTCACAAGTTCAGATACGTTTTTTTTGAAGATGGAGCAATGAATATGAAACGTACGAGATAGTACGAGTCGGTGATTCAAAATCACAATAAATAAAGTTTCCCATAACTGAACAGAATTTTGTTTCTGTGTATTATCATTTACTAATATTTGTACCTATCAAGAAATTAAAATTTAGTTTGGGATTTAAAAGGGAGGGCTAGAACATGTTAAGATAACAATTAAAGGGAAGGGGATTAATTTTAAAATAGGTTAGTGTTTTTAATCAGTTATTGTATGGACAAATCTGAATCTGCAGAACAGCATACCAAATTACCAGTTTCATTGTAGCAAACCGAAAAATCCATTCCTACAGTGCCGTGTTTTAAATTTTTTTAAATAGAAAATGTCAAGTGTGGTGTTGTTATGTTTCATTAATAAGGATTCGAGAAGCCCATATAGTAACAATAGAACGTTCATGAAGATTAAGTGTACAAGGGCCGATGTGATAGGATTATTATTAACACAATTTTGTTTATGTTTAAAGTGCCAATACCTGTTTCGTCTATACCTAACAATGTCTCGTTCTGTCTTTATGTACATGTGCGTACTTGCCAGATTCTCCCCTTTTTAAAACGATTGAAATGCAAAAAGTCGTGTTGCGCCATGCTTTGAAAAAGATATGTCTTGCACCCCTCGAAAAACGACGTCATGGGGAAGACGTCATTAGGCGACGTCATAAGAAAGGTTCTCGATTGGCCCAACAGAGAAGGTGGACGTAAAGGGGGGGTCCCTTGCTCGCCTATTTAAGGGCAGAGCGACCCTCCCCTCGAGACAGAAGGATTGAGGTGGGGATCCCACGCGTGTTCACCCCAAACGTCTGAGGAAAGAAAGAAAATCGGTCTCCGCGCCAAAGATTAGAGCATAGGACAGTTGTAAGTTTTTTTGTAATTTTAAAACCAAATTTTAGTTTAAGTTTCTTTTTGTGTTTTGTTTTAATTTCATTTTGTGGGCAAAAACGGTGCTCAAATAATTTTAAAATTCAAGTGCTTCGGTAGAAATAGTGATTGTGCTTCTCGATCTGTTGGCGCGGAGGCTGTGTTGTTTTCTTTGTGAAATCTTTCGTCTGTGGAGCTCACGGTGTTCCTCTCGTGCTCGTCGTTTGTCCCATAGTCTTCTTCTCAATGGGTAAGAGTGGAAAGTAACTTTCTTTATTTTTATTTACTTATCATTAATGTGCGTAGTTTTTGTAAAACTTAGCAGGCTGAATCTTAATTTGTGTTCTCGATCAGCGTTAAGGGGATTTACATTTGCCAGCCCACTTGTTATATGAAATTGAATTCCCAATTTTTGCGATTTTGGTGTAGTTTTCTAATTTGATAAAGCCTAACGACTTTTTAACATGGTTTTCAATTTACGAGTTTCACTAGTTCAATGCAATTCAGAACCTAACCTTTTAACGATTTTTTTTGTCGTCTTAATAGGAAACAATTTTACCATTTAAATTTAATAGACGATCTTAAAAAGAAAGAATTTAGAAATTCACTAGCTTAATGAGTTTAATTTTCATGATTTCATCTTCGATTCGTAATTTATAACTTGACTGGCTCTTTATAAATTTTAGAGAGTTTAGTGTGCTTGGGAATTTACAACTTTAAACTATAAAGTGGGTTTATGTTTGTTTTACCTTCAATATAACGTCACTCGGTGTCTACAAGTTCTTATGTCTTGCTTTCAAATTAGAATTAAGTTTTTTTTTGCAAATTAGTAATTGTGTGAATTAAACAAGCTTCAGTGAAATTAGGTGTTTATAATTATAACAAAGTTAGCAAACATTGAAATCCCTCCCCCTCCTTTTCTTCCTATTTATCTTTCCTTGTATTTTTTCTTATGTCATTGTTGAAAATTGAAATCGAACAAATTCTGGTTGAAAATACGTCTCCAATGCCAAGCGAGTTGAGCGCACTCTAATTAAACACGCTCTGGTGGACACCCCCGCTGCTTTCTTCTATTTTGTCTTTTAATGTGATTTGTGATGTTACTAATTATTTTTTGAGCAAAGTGTAGGCTATGAAGTCTCGACTCTTGTCAGAATTTATATTGAATTGGGGCCAGGTTCACAATTTTATTAAATCAGTGGTGCGAGTTAGAGTCTTGCTTCCTCAAATTGATCTTGCTCGAGTTAGAGTCTCAGCAGATCTCCTCAAATTGATCTTGCTCGAGTTAAGAGTCTCAGCAGATCTCTTTATTTTATTTAGCATTTCATCAGTTAGAGTCTGGGTCATTGCTCAATTTATTGTGAACACCTATGATCGAGTTAGAGTCTCAGCTAGGTTAATTTGGATTCTAAGAATCGTATCTTTTAGGTTAAAGTCC
Source organism: Mycogona germanica (assembly GCA_034698785.1). Taxonomy (NCBI): domain Eukaryota; kingdom Metazoa; phylum Arthropoda; class Diplopoda; order Chordeumatida; family Chordeumatidae; genus Mycogona; species Mycogona germanica. Next base: position 5,027 of record JAQGBY010009055.1, read on the forward strand.
TAATTTGGAGGACATTGTTCTGTGGGTTAGAGTCCCGAATCGAATCTTTTAGGTTAAAGTCCTAATTTGGATGACATTTTCTTGTTCTGTGGGTTAGAGTCCCGAATTGCATCATTCGGGTAAATAATTGTAATTTTTTGTTTGACCTTTTGTTGCCGAATAAAAATATTGTGATCTGGGAATTCTTTGCATTCTTGCTAATTTAAAGTCAAATTTGTAGTGGTTCGTGAGATGGTCGTGAGAAGAACGTGACAATATGTAGCATACTCATGCAAGTATGATGCAGTGGTTACCCTGAGAGATTAATTTATCTAACGATTTACCAAATGTTGCATGCCATTATTCCCCACTAACTAATTAAATTATGATCTCTTTTATTTAGTATAGATGACTGTTACCGGTGGATTATGTCGGGAATCACCGTCGGTGTGCTCGATTCTGGCGACACGCGTCACAGTTCCGTTTTGTCCGCGCTGGACGTAACAATCGGCCGTGATCCCACAGAGCCCGGGCCGTGTTTGGATCGAGACAGGGGTGCTAATTTGCGGTTGAGAGGAAGGTATTGCGTTGTAACATTTGTGTAGTAATTAAATCAATCCCTACACTATAACCACTCTAGAAGTCATTAATTCACTCGTAGTTTCCGTGATCAATGCAGAAATATTTTTATTCTCCAAACACAATTTTGTCGATAGCATTACACATGCGAAATCCATAGATCACATTCTACACGCTATTCAATTCACTAATTGGGCACACGATAGATACGGTTGGTTAAATATTCAGTAAAAACATATATAAGACGACGTGTTGAAATGTAAGCCAATTGAATTAGTCTGCTGATGTATTGGGCCCTGAGCTTACAGCCCTCTTCACATCCACTCCTAATGCGGTATGAAGCTCAACATTTACAATCAACGATGTGGTTTATACGATTTCTCACCGGTCGGTCATCTATCAAATGTTAAGCTAGCCACGTCTATAGTTCATTTTCTATTAGTATGCGCCCGTAGATGTGTCAATAATTCGTATAGCATTTGATACGTGATCTGGGGAATTAATCATTTATGCACTACTTTCCCTCTCTTTATTTGCTCGCCTCTTCCAAGAATATTACATTAGTGAAGGTCCTAACTGTGCGTACGGTGATACATAAAATAGTGACACATAAAATATTACTTTTTGGATATTATTGTCACAAACAACAATATGCACTTTAAAAGTGCGCGCGACAAGCAGCCGACACTTACCTTCTTCACTTCCTTCTCCGCTCCGCTGTTCACTTCTATGTAAAAGATGTTGATGTGCAAGACGGAGGCGGGTAATTTGAGAGTGAAAGATTACGGCTTGAACCGTAATGTTGTGTTTTGAACCTATTGGGATTACTGTTGTGCTGTGGAAGTCTTTTTTTGAATTAGATGTGGATAGGTGTCTTCAATATTAATCACACTATACCCTTAAGTCATTATAACCAATTGATAAATCAATGTCATCATTGGTCTGAATCAATTAATTATTTATGCATAGATGTACTTCAAATACTCAACCTCAAGTGGATAGTCAATGCATGGGCCAATAACGGGACTATATGAAGCGTACACACACTCAGCTTTAAACTTCAAAGGGGGTTTATTTATTTTACTTATTCTTTTGTTTTCCATCATATGTTACGTAATCCATGAGCATTTCCATGAGTATACATATTGTTTATCTAAGTCACATAACGAGAGAAAATATCAAGGAAGACCAAAATCATCGAAACATGGGGCGATTCTTCTGAGTAACACTCACACGGCATCAATCATGCTTTCCTGGAATCGAAACAAACAATGTATTTCAGTGAGGGCATTAACGACTACTCTTCCTTTCAACCGAATAATAGATTTAATTCGTATTTTTCTATATGTTGATTTTTAGATTATTTTCACTGCATGCAGACCCCCGCATGCAAATCACCCAGTTGTTAGCCCTCGTCCTTGTAGAAGATCTGGTGTAGTTAGTTGATTTTATTTTTGTTCTCATTATCTACCTCTGTTGACCTGTACCCAGATTTGCGGGTCAATCCTCAGGCCAATGTCTTTATGAATTTTGAAAATCTACTTTGTTATTTTACCAGAATATTCTACGCAATAGGATTAACGCCCACGCCTGTTTGTCCGATTGTATCGGCACTGGCCACAGTTATGTCTCGTACGCACAATCCTCAACAGCCGGTTGGGGTTGTTCAGCTCCCCAGTGGCTGTTGGATTCAACACTGGACGCTACAGGAGGAAGATGCATGTTTCCATCATCATATTGATCAGGTATTGTTGCAATAATTACTCGTCACGTCAAACTGTATTGACACATAGTGATCTATAGTTAGGGTCCTCTTTTCCAACCATGTGAGCTAAGATATTCCCATCCGTTCATAATCTGCAATTCGCCTGCGATAATGGCGAACTTCAATTCAACTTTGCTCTATAACTTTAGTTTTGCGTATATTTCAAGGAACACATCACACAGTACAAGGAACCACATATACGAGCAATTGGGCGTGCAATACACATGAAATCCCGGTCTCGAATATTGTTTTATCTTTTTCCAGCGTTTATTATGATTGATAATTTCACTATTCTTGGGGTGGTCACTCAGATGCTGCCCAAGCTATTATCTGGGACGTTAGATAATATGTATGGCAATCATACTCCAGCATATCGAGTTCCATTGGTAAGTGAGAGTGTGGAAAAATGGTACTCTTACCTGTTCTAAACTAGGCGATGAGGCAGACACCACACAAACGTTTGGTGATTTGCTATGCTGTTCGCAATCTGCACAGACTCATCAGGCACGGTAATAGTGCTGTCTCATCAATTGGAGAATTGTCCAAACTATTATTTTTCTCATAAGTAAGATGAGGTGTGGCGTGACAATTACGCAATTTACTCCACATCACCAACACTCAGCCACTCTTTTCCATGGAGCTGGGGCTTATCCGCATTTTCTGCCGTCTAGCCTTACGTCAGACTTATGATCGTCACAATAAATAGTTTGCTTGACTGGAGAACGAGGACTGGCACTGCTCTACAATATTACTCTTCTTGTCCTTATGGAGACGAGCAAGTTGAATTTCGCCGGAGATATGATATATCAATTTGAAGAAACCTTCACACTGATTGATTTCTACTGGAGGTGTAATCATACGGGTATATCACAACTGAGCGCACAACTTATTGTCAAACCGCACTGTATGTTGTGACTGGATTCAGCAGTTACTCTCGTCAGTCACAAATCCTTGGAAGTCAAATTGAATTGAGACCAAGAACCATGACGGTGACGATTGTATAAACTGAAGAAAACCGAATTTCTCCTTGTGATATGTTTATATACCCACGTGCCGCTTCTGTGGCGCCCAGCGGATACCTCCACCCACTATAGCATCATCCGGTAACCGGCTGTCATAGCTTCAGCAACTCCCTGGGCCAGGATAATTTATTTACTGCCTCATGAGACACTGAGACCTCCCCCGTAGGGTTTTTTTTCCTCCCTTCATTTTGCACCTGGAAATGCCAATCCGCCCTAAAACACAAGAAGACATCTCCTGTGCTCAGTAGCCTCACTAGGCCGACGCGCGCCCGAGACACTCGGCACGCTGGCCAAAGATCGAATACGTGCCGACTGGACCGGATGATATCCAGATCAAACGGTACAAAAGTGTTTAGAAGTCACCACCCCTTTCCGGTGTGTGGAGTCTCCCCATTGCCTACCTACGCGACATGCTTTTTGGACCAAATTCGCCCACCGCCCCACTGCCATCCGAGACATTCTTGAAGGACAGAAAAGGACAAAAATTCACAGCGTGAACCCAGGTTTGCAAAAATTTCATATTTCTTTATTGTCATTCGTCACATTATGGAAAAATATTCTTTCTAAGTATGCTGTTCTTATGCTGTTCACAGAATATAATTATATCATTATTACAAATTAATTAGCCCCATGATTAGTGATCTTATTGCCCAGAGAGTCTCTGATACATGTGATGCGCTATCGCGTATATGGTACCACAGCTGTTCAGCCTATCATTTAGCGGTTCGGGCAGGAATTAATACCGTGAGTTTACCAAACGCTAATTCGTACTCGTTTCAAATATACTACTCATCTGTGCCATCCAAGTTTATTCAGTGTGAAACAACCAATTTTGCTCGTAATTACGCAGTACTTGATTTCTCGTAGTCGGCGCGAAAATGTGGCGGAGCTGCAATATCCGAGCTGCGGATATGTCCCAATTTTGATATTTGAATTTCTGATTATCTAATATTATGTGGTTTTTATATTTTGAACACGAACGTAACTCTATCGCAGGTGATCACTATGATGCGCTCCTAGTAGAATGTAGAATGTAGAAGGATTTAAAGTGTGAGGGCTCCAGAGGTGGACACTAATAAATTATGTTTCTATTTATAATTTTATATTTATAGGTGTGTGTGGAAGAAAAAGAATGAGTGGCGCAGATGGTGTGGAAGTGTGGATCTAGTATATAAGGTAAGTTAAAGTGTCAAAATGTATTTTCTATATTTTAAAAGTGTGTTTAATTTTGTAGCAAGAGAAAGTGTAAAGTGTATGTTTAATAAACTTAGAAATAACAATGAGTGTGAGATTCTAAAATAATCTTCTCTTTTCAAACAACTTTTAGAAACATTTCAGGCCAATTAGATCCTCAAGGTAAGGCTAATGTTTCAGAAAAGAATAAAAGAAAAGACAAGTCCAAAGAACTACTAAATATATGTTTAAATATTCGTGAGCATAAGTATAGTGGGGTAAATATTAAATGGACTGTCTGTATATCTACTTACTAAAGTGAGTGATTTATTTACTTGAAGTTAAACCAGAAAGACTTGTGGATTTTTCCAACAAGATTTTAGGATGGCATTCCAGATGCTTAAAATTAATACTAGAAAAATAAAGTCCAAAATGGAACAAACTCACTCAGTACTCCAGTGGATAGACAGT
>JAQGBY010009056.1:0-10015 GCA_034698785.1 Mycogona germanica
GCGCTGGTCCGGCTACTGGCGTCGTCCGCCGAATCCTGAAACAACGCGAGAAAATATATTTTCTATAAATTTATTTCGTTAGAACATAATTTCTATAAGAAATCGTTTTCAATGGATATCCACTGACCTCTCGACTGTCTCTGGCTTGATGCGGTAGCCCCAAACTGAGCGGATTGACCGCGCCCCCGAACATTGGCACTGACCCCGCCAACTGGAAAATAAAACGTGCAAACACATGACGAATACTATCAGTGTCGACGACTCCTCATACATGTTATAGGATCGATAAGGTAACGAAAGTGTCGCAATAACAAAACGCTGTGAACAAAATTGATTTTGCATTTCAACATCGAATATTACTATTCCGAATGATTCATAAATCAAGCACTAAATTCATAATTTCAATATAAATACTTTTTGTCAGGTTTTCTACAAAGCTAATTTTAGATAATTAAACTGTTATTCTGATATGGCGGAAACTAATTTCCAGATCAAAATTTTTATCTAAATTCCTTTGAAAAAACTTTGAACAATTTTAATTTGATGAGAAATTTGAATTTGCATTGTTGAGATCGATGCGTTGCATATTTGCTTGTCGAGACGATTAAGCCAGATAAAGATTTGTTGGCGATTCTATCAGCTGTGTTGGTTGCCCCTTCCTCTTATTTTGTCGAATCAAAAGTGTATTTTATTATCACTTGGCGAGTGAACACTTACAAATATCTCATATGTCAAGCCAATTGCCGAAATAAAAAAAGAGTATAGTTACACAACGACTACTTAACTAGGCACAAACCCACTAAGCGGGAATCTGTTTAGAAAGAGGATTAAAGGTTTCACCTTTTTCGTGGGCGCAATTTTTAGAAATGGACTTGGGATTAATCCCTCGTCTTCCTCATCGGCAAACAGATTCTTGTCGTCATCGAATATGGAACTCTTAACCGGAGCTGAAATTGAAAATAGAAAAAGCTTATACAAATTTTTTCCATTTAATAAATTACAAGGATCCGACAACAATTGGCATTTTGCATATATTGACTAAAGATAAAGTTAGGGTTCTAAGATGTTATGGAGACATTTTTATTAGAGATAGCAATCAACGACCTTCCAACCTTTCTTATCAGTAATTGTGCTCACTTAAAAAACACGTCCAATTATTCTTGTGTTTTTTTATATACAGTTTATGAAACGTGATCTTAAACTCAATGATTCATAACTCAAATGATAGCAGCTACTCCAATATGGCAGGGATCACATTGGCACAGCTTTCGTGACAGCTTTTTCACAGTATTTGTGAGAAATGAAAATTAAGTCAGGAGTTTCTTTCTTTTCAGATCTACATAGTTGAAAAACAATTAATTTATTAAATAAATATCTACGACAACTATTTTAAACGTCTGCACTTGATATTCTGAATGATCTTTAATTAGTCTAGAAATTCATTGGCGTACAGAATTTTAACTAGCACTAGAAAATGAGTTATTCTGCGCATGAAATTTTATTTTGACACAAGGCGAAATTGCCAGGAATTGCTAAGAAATCTGTAATCAGTCTGTTTTAAATTTCGTATAAATCGGTTTAAAATTCTATAAATTAAAACAAGCCTGTCCCCCGATCCCACTGACCTTTCTTGGTGGTGGCAATGGAAGCGAATAAATCATCATCGTCGTCGTCCGCCCCGTCATTACCACCGCCACCGCCGAAGAGATCGCCAGCGGCAACCGACGGTCGCTTGGCCTGCTGCGATCCACGCTCTCCAGACGGCGCTGAAGTGCTGGCCACCTCGCCTCGGTTGCTAGTGGCACGTGCGGTGGGCGCAGAGGACGTTCGATTGGAAGATGAGGCGGAGCCAAACAGATCCTAGTAGGCAATCAGAATACAAGCGACTTTCTCTTTTAACTAATCAGATGACGACACTCGCTAAAAAACGTCGGATAATGCTGGAACCAGATTTTATGTCGATTTAATTTACTGATTGAGATCCTTTAGAATTTACCAAATGCAAACTCTAAAAATAATTCAACATACATAATCATAAATCTTATCACAATTTCACTCATACCATACTCTGTGTTTATCGGCCCATCAGCATCAGGCTGAAAATTCCCGCACCAGCCATCAACTGTGACATCAACATGATTCACACCGAGTGAACGTAACTAACGTCACAAATCAGCCGAATGACAGCGCTCTAATTTGTGGTTAATTGAACACTACGCGGCTCAAAATTGAAATTAAGTAATCGTTTTTTATCAAATAAATAAATTTCCCCGTATCAAATGGGAAAATTATACAAAGATTTCTTTGAAATAAGTTTTTCCGTTTGACAACCTTCATATTTCAGTCAAGTAAAGTGCGATTAAGAAACATCAGGAGACTGCACGCTCTTAGCATTATTCCAGGTTACTCACAACCTGATTGGACGAATGGAATGTGAGGTTGGTTGATAAAAATAGTATTGAGTAAATATTTTCATTCCTAAATGGTCATCCTCACGAATGTAAATGATGTGCTGTGCGGCCACTGGTTGGTGCGACAGAAACAGGTGCAGAAAATCACCGACCGCTCCTGATAGGCCGACAAAGGAGCATAACATATAATAGTTGATGTTGTCCCCGCCCGTGATAGGCGGCCCGTCACCTCTGCCGGTTAACGCATGTACCTGTGAGTCATCGAACAAGCGTCCCTTATTGGCGAAGAGCCCACGCCCGCCAAACAGCCCTCCGTCATCGTCGTCGTCCTCGTCTCGGTCGCTGCCCGACTCTGCACCGAACTCCGGCGTCGGACTGCCGCCACCCTTGCCGGCGACCACCACTTTGTCATCCTCCACCGATGCTACAACAAAGGAAACAAGACAAAGATCAAGTCCAATGACAAGTGATTATAGCTTATTATTATTATGTAACTTTCATATATTTTATATCGATAGGAAAGATGGAATAAACGTAGCACTACTAACGTTCTTACCAGTATTGAAGGTAGGTCTGCTGCGGGAACCGATGCTGGGCTTAATCGGACTGCTCTCCCGAACCAACTGTTTCCCCTGTATTTCGCGAGCCAACTTTTTGGCTGGAACAAATACAAATTAAATGGAGGCTCCAACTGCAGATAGATGGTCAGATAGCGCAGACAGAGTAATGTAGGTGAACTCACATTTGAAGAGGGCTGAATCATCCTCACTGCACGAACTGCTAATGCTGGAAATGGAGTCTTGTCTGATTCCGGTTGGACGCTGTTTGGCTGACACGACATCAGGCACTGACGCCAACTTCGGTTTCGATTTCTGACAAAGAAAATTAATAATAAAGGGTTTTGATAGGGCGATGTGTGATAGTTAATCGGAAATGGTGAATTCGGGACAGCACCGAATGAAAGACGAACTCGTTTTTATAATATTTTACAATTATTTAATTATAACTGCTAATTTCGAAAGTCTTTTCGAAACTCTGTATTTTTCGCAATTACCAGTTCTAATTAAATAATAGTAAAATATTATTAGAAAAAACGAGTTCGCCACTCGGTTCGTGTTTCATTCGGTGCTGCCCCGAATTTTTTTTTTGCCCAATCAACTGTAGTCAATCGCAATACAGGCGTTACGTAACCCTTATGGTGCTTAGTTACTGTGCGAGGGGTCACGCGCCCGAGCCCGCGCCGGGAAACGAACCCGGGACCGCCGAGCCACAGTCAGTCGCTAAACCAACTGGGCTACGACGAGTTGTATTCACCATTTCCTAAAGAAAATTAACTGTTGAAACAAAAAACTTGTTCGGTTGACGTACTCGCACAAACTTTCGTTCAACAAAAGTTCGTTTTCACATCAAATGTTCAGCAAATAAATTAGTAATCACGTCCAATGACAAACGTAATTTTATCTTTCAAGTTTGTAAACTGCAAGCGCATTTTCAATAATGGTATAAATTATGGAAATCAAATCTGAAGTTCTGTGCCAGTATAGCTCACAAGTGCAGTTATACGCAACAGTTATGTCATATCATAAACAATTACAAGAGAATCGTGTCATTCGAATATATCTCAATATCAATTGAATGCGATCATAATGAAGTGTCGTTGTTTGAGGAAAATGTGAAAACAGCTGATTAGTCAGTCACCTTTTGAGCGGGTGCAATGGGGCTGTCTTCTCGGGCCTCCTTCGCCGTGAACAGATCCGAACTGTGGCTGGCATCCGAGTCATCCAGATGCTAACAAACATAACGACAAGATAAAAAGTGTGCCAACATTATAATAAATTTATGATAAACAGGTTTTCAACTCTTCTCATTTCATTACAACATTAAAAACAGCGAGTTTATCAAACCAATTCCAAGATGCAAATACTTGTACCATAGGATTGGAGTGTTTGCTATTTGCAATTATATTCTAACGCTTGGCCCTTAATTAATTTCAATTTCAAAAATGCAGATTCAGCTACGTCTTGCCAAATATCCATTTGAAAACTTCGACTTATTTATTGGTCACATTTTTACAAATTTAAAAATCAACAAATTAAAAGAATCCTAAAAATGCGCTTTAAAGAACGATACAATTGAGTCTGAAGTCGACACTTCCTACGAGCCCGACCATCTCACATAAATGACGCTCACTCAGAATGACGCTCACTCAAATGTGCAGCGTGTGTCCGGTGGCGTCCCAGTCGACAAGATAACTTACCACCTTGGACTCGTACACGTTGCTCTCGTCGTTCAGGTCTTCGCTCGTGCTGTCGTTGTCGTACTTCTTGGAAGTCTAAAAAAAGACAAACGAAGATTCACGAATAAGTATAACAGAATAAAAATTAGCGCAAATGTAGTGAACTAGATGAATTTCTATTAAAAATCACAAATCTTATTTAATAAAACAAATTTCCTTGTGTAATACGCGCAACAACTGAGTGTCGACGACATTTTCATACAAAGCAAAAACTAGTTGTCATTAGGGTTTAAATATTTCGCCCAATTGTCATCAAATGTGCATGAAATAGAACATACATATCCACCTATGACTCTCAGCAGGATAATGTGCTAAGCACAAAATATGTGATTGGCAAATTTATTTTTTAACTGCAATTCTGTACAAATTGCATTACCAAATTTTTAAATAAATGAAAGTAAATGAACATTTTAAAAATTATAATGGATTGTGCAGATGATCGAGGAATAGTCCAGCTCATCTGCAGGCCCCTCAAATTTTAAAGTTATATTTATTAACTCAGAAAAAACGAATCTCGAATCTTACCAGAGGCGTAGTCTTGTCTAGCCCGGGTCGTGCGATGGCTGGAACGATTCCACTTTCCTCCTCTTCACCGCTGGACATGCTGGAGTGGTCGTCATCGTTGTCTTCACCCTTTGATCCCTCGTCTGCCAAGACAATTGGTAAACAGATATTAGAGATTGTGAGGAATACGTTAGTGCACGTCATTCGCAGAGTCCAAGGTTGTCTGTGTGCCCAAGCTAGATACACATACCTTCGCTGAAAGCTGCTCCCAAGCCAACATAATCGTCTTCCATAAACTGTCGAGAACCGATGATGTAGGGAAGCGGACGATTGGCGTACCGGTCCTGCACACGGGAATAAAAATAATCATGAACGCCTTCTGTTTACTGACGTTTCGAAACGAGACTGGTAAAATTAATACTCATTATTTGAAAGAAGAAACGAATAGTTCCATAGCTCGGTCCGTCGTAGCCAGATTACAATAATGGGAAATTTTGAATATGAACGATTACGTGTTGTTGTATGAAAAATATCAACGGTATTTTAATTTTCTTAAAATACCGTTTCAATTAAAACTAAAAATTCACGAATCAGCCTAATCACAAGAACCCATTTTACTCGAACTGAATATATAATCGCCGCCAATCAAAAGAATAATTCCCCAAAAACCCGAGTGCAGAGGCAGTAGGCGAGCGAAATAGTAAACCTTTGGGTGCAGAATAGGTTCGTGTCCAGTGGCCACTTCCTCCTCCTCGCTGTCCGAGTCCTGCACGTGCAACTGCTCGTAGGCGGCGTCCACCACCGACAGACCGAGACGTAGCGCCTCCGACACGCGAGACACGATCTCTGCCTCACGCTCCTCCTTGCTACGTGCCTTCACCTGCTTACAGTGCACAGAGAAAAAATCGTCTCCTTAACAAAATGCCCTCATTTTCAAAGACCGCAAGACGCTCAAAACATTTCGAGCTGCATTTTTAAACACATCATCAGTGAAGTCAATATTTGTATAGGCACACTAAATATCTCAGTCGGTATTACGACTGACTGTGGCTCGGCAGTCCCGGGTTCGATTCCCGGTGCGGGCTCTCGAAAATGTCGATCCCGGGGTACTTGAAGTGCCCCTCGCACAGTGCTTAAGCGCTATGAGGGGTACAGAACGCCTGTAGTGCGGTTGACTACAGTTGATTGGAAATTTTTTTTAAAAATTGGAATGATATGATATGGACACATCAATCAAGTTAGATGTTGTGTGGGACACCGAACATTCCATCCAAAATATCAACGATTGACAATATATCATAGAGGTTGGCGATCCACTGTAACATATTACATATATTCTAAGTTTTATTTACCGGAGTAGCCTGCGTTTTCCCGTCAGCTGTTACGTCCATCACTTCATCGTCATACACTCTCTAAATATGGAATAATCAAATATTGAACTAACGACATACGGTGGATATGTACTCTAAAACTTGATCACAAAGAAAGCGGAGTGAACTGAATACACTAGTATGTTCATATTTTAAAAGATTTAAGAGATTTAAAAACAATTGATTTACAACAGTTTCTCCAATACTTTACTTAATCGTTTAACTCTTAAATTCTCATATATATTCGTTTTAAATAAATATGGTACAGTATCAACCTGATCAAAGATGTAAAAAATAGATTTATTCGAGGCCAGTGGTCGAAGCCTTGGTCGAAAACATTGAAGCCACACTGACTCCCAACCAATAAGTATCCTGAACTATGAGAAATAAACAGTGAGATGAAACAAGAAGTGGATGTACTCACATTCTCAACGAATTGTGTGTTGGAGAGCATAAGGAAGTCATTGAAGGTGTTGTTCAGGCGGGCGTTACAGGACTGGCGAAAAATATAAAGGAAATGATCAGACACACAACCAATAGATCAGATAAGTAGATACGAATAATTACTACGGAACTGTACGAGTGTCGTCAAGTTAACTACAAGAGTCAAGTCAAAGGCTAGAAGGCCGAGTTCCAGACTTGATTCATTCTCGGTCTCATAGTGGTTCATTTTTGATATTTGTCAAAAATATTTTAACAAAATCGGGAGAGTATAAACATAGAACTGGGACGTTTCAGTTACTTACATTTTTAAGCAATACTATCTATAAGATCAGCTTTTGAAATTGAGCTTAATTAAACTGTGCTATTGGATAAACAGGATCAAATTAATCGAACTTTGAAGCATGCTTCAGCCTTTTTAACATTTTGAAAAAATCAAAACAATGGTTGAAACAGATTCAAAATTCAAAACCCGTGGCCTAAACAAATCAAGCATTTGAATCTCAAGAAAGGGCAATCCAACTATATTTTCATATTTTCGGAAACTTAAAGAGTTCAACAGGTACTTATTGAGAAATAATAATTTGTTATCGAAAAAGGTCAATCAGTTACGCTATTCCAGCAGTTTCCGCTCCCATAATTTTTAATTAATTTGCTGGTAACCTCTCTCTCTCACACAGTAGATTAGAGACGTTAGAGATTCGACAATTTCTATTTGAGAATTTCTAAAGTTTTTCAAAGAAATTTCCAAAAATACTTTTGGAGAATATTTATGGACTTCACCTTTTGATAATTTCGACAGTGTTTATTTACATAGAGATTTCCAAAATACACAGTATTTCAACAGCTTTTCAAAGAAATTTCCAAAATACTTTTGTTGAATTTTTATTGACTACACCTGCTGATAATTTCGACAGTGTGCTTATTTATATAGATTTAAATGTCAATTCGCATATTTTTATCCATATTAAGTGTACTCAATTGTCACGGCATTATAATTGCTTCAAAATCATGCAGACATGTCCTTTCTATTTTCTTCGAGAAAACGATTAAGGTGCGCAAGTAACCCCAATACACGACTTACGTCTGTCTCCTGAACCAGAGCGTTCATCTCCTGCTGGATTTGATGCGTCTGGGACACCAGGGTCTGTGCCATTTCCTGTAGCTTATTTAGGAGCTGGAATGAATTTACAGGGCACAAACACGGAGCTATAGAAAATGGACAGCAAAATAGTATTTTAATATTTTTTGAAAAACAAATAACTTATGGAACAGTCACAGACCCCGGCATCTCCGGCTAACGTCCAGGCGTGACTACGACTGCGCATGTCGTCAGTGGACCAGGGAACTTCCCATACGCGCGGACGATCGTCGGGCGCGTTGACGTTCTGAATTGGGTGAGAGAACGATATTAAAGACAGATCCGCTCCATTCGATTATGCAAACGAGCATAGTGGCGACGCAACTGGCAGTGATGGAATCGTGAAAACCCTGACTGGTGACTGATTAAATGTGAAAATTGTACATGTTCAACTGAAGATCTTTTAGTCAATCTATGGCATGACAAATATAATCCCGGATTTGCCGAATTAATATGAAGTTTTGCGGTGGCACTTCCTCTTTATCTTCTTTTCCCAGTTATGTTTTATTGGCTGGGGTCATAACCAGCGTATATGACACAAAGCCGCAAAGTTGCATCAATAGTTTTATTTCGAACTTTCTACGGGTTCGAGCCCACTACCCTTCGATCCGTCTGCAGACATTGTTGAACTGCAATGAACGTACCAATTCACCCACTAAGATAAACCCTATATAATTTCGTTGCTCTCACAAAAGAGAGGTCACGGACCTCTTGCGGCCGATTAGGCAGTTCAGCTTCAAAAATGAAAATAAATAATTATTCGATAAATTGTGTGTTTTTGAGTATGACACTTAGAAAATGTGTCATTGTCGTCACTGTACTTTCTGTCACGCCAGCAGCCCAGCCCATCCATACAAACGCTGAAGTTATGCTCCTATATTTCGAATTAGTCAGGTCGTCGGTGCTTTTTAGGAAATAGGCACAAAGAGAGCCACTATGCAGCCGTGCGCCACCACACGGAAACATAGCGCTGTACGCTAAATATATATTTTTCAACTTTAAACTAAACACCCATACCTTACCACTTTAATCGAAGCCCAAAAAATAAAACAAGATACACCTATGAGGGCCTAGTCTGTGTGTTCTAATCCTATCTGTTGACTTCGATTGAATTCAGCGAAGGGGGTGGTTGTGTCAAGGTTGGCCGGGTACTCCTCGCGTCATATCTTACTCTAGTCTCCATTTGCGATCCTTATTTCGCAGAGAAGAAACTGGAGATGTCGTTCTCGGGGAGTTTTCGTCCGTTGTTGCCGACTCAAAGATTTTTAAAATAGCGACAAGAAAATACAAACAAATCACTTCTCAGAGAAGATTTTCAGTCAGAGCGCGCCGCCATCTTTAATTACTTAAGTAGTATCGATAGTTCGTGATCATCGATAATCAATTCATTACTTTCACAAATGAACGCTAGGTGGCGCCAGGAACACTGCAGAAAGTTGACCTGGTTGTGGGCGCGAATTTCAAATCCTGGTGACGCTGAACGTGACCACCTGCTCCAGAGAACTCTTCCTCCGCGGGCAAACTTTAGAAAAAGTTGCAAGAAAAAAAATGATAAAGATTGGTTTCCTAGATTTTGTCGAATTGTAAATTGAGGGAGTGGAAGCGATGTGGATCTACTAATGATTTCAATTTAAATTTTAAATTTAATTGAAATTGAGCAGAGTTAGATATGTATATTCGATGGGAATTTATTTTTTAATTGGGGTAATATCCTCGTCACCCCAACCATCTAGAGTGGAAGGGGGACGACTGGCCACCCTCTAGCATGGACAAATCCAATCCTATATTATAAAACTAAGAATTGGATTTTGGTGTGCAGAGCAAAATTTCAGAACGGCTCAATGAAATCGCA
>JAQGBY010009057.1:0-10015 GCA_034698785.1 Mycogona germanica
CATTTTTACTAATTTCTCTCGCCAAGAAATTCCGGAAGTCTCTCGGCCGGGAATTGAACCCGCGATCACTCGTAGAAATCCGAAGCGCTAACCACGGCAATTCTACACTGGAATCTAGTTCACGACATTTTCGTCAACAATAACTTGATCTATCCGCTCTAATTAGTTCACAGGTAATTAAATTTAACGTTTCGATAACAGTTGACGCTATTTCACAATATCCGTAAAAAATATTAGTAACCACGCTAGAAATTTTTTCATAATTAAGAAAACTAGAAACGACATCAGACGACGACTTCCGCATGTTTAAGGAAGTCAAAGAAATTACCAACAATAATAATAAAAAAACACGGCATCTCGTCAAGTTTATATACTATATATATATGGCCTTTTTTATTTATTGCAAACTGAAATTTAAGGTACAAAAAGAAGAACCTCCAGTTAAATTAAGCGAGGGCTCTCTTGGAAAAAAAGGAAACACTAGTCTCACAAATACCATTCACGGTGCAACAAAGCCAATCTTATAATTTCACATGAACAAGTCATATATTCTTATTTTTTTTAAACACCGAAGATCAGGCCCTCCCCTCTTAAATTCGGTCATGTCCGCTTCATACGAGTCATCGGAACATCACCGGGCAAAAAATCACAAACTTATATTAAGTAGATTTTCGGTAGAAACGGGGTGCTCGAGATATTATAGAATGATATAAACCGCATATGGATATCAACTGGATGAGGTTCATTTTTTTTTACTATTAATATTCTTTTTTTTTTAAAGCGGGGTGCAGCAGACTGGGACAGTTCCACGTTTCACAACAATCGAGACAAGACCCATATCGAGATCTTCAAGAGCAGGAGCATCCAAAAAAGCCCAAGAAGGTTACACAAGGAGTCAAAAAAGATAAAAGACTAGTCCATTATATATATTCCAGTACCACGGAACACACACTTCCACGGCGGCCCCCCGACGAAAATTAAAAAAACAAACAAAAGAGGTGCTCATAAACGATAACTCGATGAATGCAATGCAAAATTATTCTCTTTAATCGCATTCACCTAATGGGCAAGTCAGAAGAGAGCGAGAGCGGATAGGCGAGACAAGTAAAGCTCGAGAGAAAAATACAGGTGAATAAGAGAAACAAAAATTGTTACAATTAATCAAAAAAACAAAAATGTCGGGACAGAATTCACGACTTCTCAACACGACCAGCATTTCTGGTTTCCAGTATTAGGGGTACTAGTGCGAGACGCGGTCATTACAAGGTGGGGGCCAAGACTGGGCAGATCCAAGCCACTGCCCATGATCATGACTTGTGGTGGAAAATATACACTTGATTAGCCTCTTGTCAAAAAACAATAACTCTAGAATCTGGTCCAGACTAACCTTGTACTCGAAACGCGAGACCGGGAACTGGTAGGGTTGCTGATCAAATTTAGAATTCCCAACCAAATGTCTCGGCACCAACGGCATCTGGCATCTAACGTCCCCACGACGATGTCCCCGTTTTCAAAAGTGAGCCAGTTCAAAACGCTGGTTCATTCTATGCGACCCCCTTAGCGATCGTAGCGCCACCGTTCTTCGTGTTCCCGTACAAGGTCAGCCGGAAACGGTTTCTAAACCATTTCGTTTCGAGTGAGCCGTCCCTAGATCAGCAGATGTAACCACAACATGTGCTCTAGAATAATTAAACAGATTTGAAAAACGAAACAGAACTGTGCAAGAAACAAGCAAGTCATTAAATTTAAAAACAAACGCATCAAATTTTTTTTTTTAAAAAAAGACTAAAAAAAGACCATTTACAAACAAAAAACGAATTATTAAATTCACTTGTAAATTTTGAACTATAACCAGACGATGAAATATTTACACTCAATTCCCAGTCACCACTAATTGCACAGATGCATCGATAATTATTGCGTTAACAAAAACAAGATCAACAAGTCGGGCCACAGGATACGCAGAAAACACCGATTCTCCTCTCTCTCTCGTCTACTTGTGTAGTGGACAGCCCCCTCCCATTTGGTGACAAAATCGAGGGGACGTGCGGATAAAAAATCATAAATCTACCCGTGTGGAAGAGACCATTTTATTTTTCGACGTGGCCACTACTACAAATGAATAGGCGTTCGTTTCAATTCCACTGTAGTGTCGCCCCCACTACCTGTAGGTTAAAGGGGTAGGGCGCGTCCGGTGACATCAGCAGAGGTCATTCCCCGGCCTTCACAGTCACCGCCGCGAACCGACCAATGCCACCAGAGCCCTACAGGAATCGACTGACTAGTGTGGCTCACAATGAGCTCACCGATCAAAGAGGATCTAAACATTAATCTTCCGAACGGACCATACAAAATAATGGTCATGCAAAAATTTTGAAATTGGAACTCAGGAGGTACGCGAACCCCCAGTCTGATTTTCGGGTTTCATTTCGGAGGGGAGGAGGGCCTGACTATCATTGGCAAAAAGTGAAACTGCTGAACAACGATATTCACTGGAATTTGAGCGATGCTCGGGACAGCTAGTCAATTGTCGCCATCCCCCAACTCAATCACTGTACTGGTACTGTACACTAGACACAAAATTGCACATCAACAACATACGGCTCGCACTCAGAAAAAACATCGTTCACAAAGATTAGCATTTTGACTTTCAAGATGCTATTCATACAAATACTCTTTCTTTTAAATGGAGTGCGTTGACAAATTCACGGGGATATATATTTCTTTTTAACTCTTCCCAGTTGGATATTCGACAGTAATTTCGACAAACAGGACTTTCGAGGTCGGAATTTGAGAGCGACATCTGGTGGACGGGGGAATGTACATCAAAATGAGACAAATGTACATCGAAAAACGATTAAACTTATATATGTGAACATATTTTGTAAACGAGGGGCTATAAATAGTTTGGAGAGGCAAAAAAAAAACGAAATGATCGTCCAGATTGTCATCTCTTAAATCCCGACCTCAACAACAGGGTTGGCACTCGGCCAAGTGGTTACCAAACATTAAAGTCTCATTAAAGGTGCAACAATCTCGCCCAAATCACCGGCGGCTCTCAGATTCAGAACAAATTTCTAGAGTCCTTGGAGACTTCAGTAAACAACGAGGAATTCGTAAAGTCTGGTTATGCCAGATTCCATTCGACAAAATCAACATCAAATCAAATTGCAGGAAATTCTACAAATGAAATGCATCGTGCCAAATAACAATTTTCGATAGGCAAAAATTTCATTTGACCGAAAAATTCCATACTCATGGACTATTAATAATTAACTTGTTTCAAAATCTAAATTCACAAAATTCAGAACTCAATGGCCAGACTTGCCAAATAAAGACTTGTAATCGGTTCACCGGCTAGACTAGTTCTAAACTAGCTCGAAATGTCCTCCATTTCGTGGACTGGCACTTTCAACGATAACGAAACAATACTCAAATCTAGAGCAAATATCTTCGAAAATTGGACCGGGTCACTTTTATGGGGTTTGGATAGCATCACGAGAACAGCACTAGTCTGTCTCCTAGGGTAACTTGGCATTCGCACCAAACGGTATTTACAATCTCCTCGAAATCTCCTCTAAGCCGAAAAAAATAAAATAAAATAAAACAAATCGGGAGATGATCGGCATCACACGCCTCGTTCTCACAATTGGTGGTGGAAGCGGGGAGCATCGAGACAAAAAAGACCACCAACAAAACACACCTATCCTATAAATTGGAACTTCCTTTGTTTGTAATTTTCCTTTCTCCAACTTTCTAAATTTTTATATACAAACACGGTTGGACACTGAAGAATAGAGACAAGCATACATTGGTTGGCCATTAAAATTTTGTAAATACAAAAAACAGTTGGAGCGATAAAATGCCAAAAATATATAAAATTGGACTAGCTGCCAAAAAAATACTTAACAAATATCCTTGTCTCGAAACTCGACACTTTTCCCACCAATGAGAACGCCAAAAATTTACAATCAATAATTTTTCTTTCTCTTTAAAGCATCGCAATAAAAAATAAAATAATAACATACTGTAAAAGAGGATCGGATTTTTTAGGCTTGGGCACTCTTTCGTTTTGCTCTTTTCTAGTTGGTGAAATGTTTTTGAAGGCTTCAGATGCAGGCAAAAAAAATGATAGATAAGTCTGACAACTGTCACACAAAAATCTATAAAAATAACCATCAAGATATAAAACCAAACAGAAAAATCACAATCAAAAATTTGAAACAGAATTGTAAATTTCTCGCAACACGAATTTAAGTTCCAAAATTAGTTTCATCCAATCGCTCATGTTTTGCTTGCACCATTTCGAAAAACCTGTTTTTAAAATCTATTGCCGAGCATATTGCAGTGCACCCAAGCCGGATATCCGGTCCCCAAATATAATAGCACGTTTTGCTGCGATGCACAAGTGAAATTTTTTAAGATGCACAATCAACTTCAAACTCCGGAGAAGCGCAACAAGATCGCAAAATATATAAATATATATTTCTCTCTTTTTTTAAGTGGTTTTCCATCGGTTCCATAAATAACTCCATGTGGTGGGGGTGGGAAGCCCTTCACTAGTGCGCACAGCATCTCACACACACAAGACAGGCATTATCGTCGACTTGAGCTGTGCACGGATCTCGTTATGTAATGTGAAACTTGGTAGGTTGTAGTTGTTAAGACAGGAAGAGCATGGAATAAGAGTAGGAGAGGAGGCAGCAACTTGGGGGAAAAGAAGATTTGTTAGATTGGTCCAATTTCAAGATATTTTGAACATCGGCAGGCATGGTGATTGATTTAGAAAGAAGGAGGGGTGTCAATTTTGATTCCAGCTATCCAGACACTAGACTAACAATTACGGAGATATAAAGTCTGGACAACAAATGTTGACTTGGTGCGCCGAAAGGACGAGCGAGACGAGAAAATTTGAAACTGTCAGCTTTTAACTTTGTAGGAACGTCTTAGGATTAGGAGACGCTCGACTCTCTCAGCTCTTCCTTTCGACGCACAAAATCACATTCGCGGTACAGGGGCATAGAAATTCCCATTGTCTCGATGCTGATGGTTCTCTAAAGCATGCACGTGTATTCGGAACGCCACACTGAGTAGGAAAAATATTTTCTTTTTATATCTCACACTCGGGTAAACCCCAAGAGCAATCAGGATCAGCCCGAAATAGTAGTTATACAGTTACTAATCCCTAAGGTTACGAGGCGAGGTTAAAAGTAGGGGTGAAGGATCAAGAGGTTCCAGGACAGAAGCGACAAAAACTTAACAACCAGACGGCAAAAAATCCCTCACGGTTCAAAAATCATTTCGGCTCAAAAGAAACTTAACAATAACATTTCAAGATTGACATTTGGTGGCACGAAAGCCATTTGGAAAACGGCGTCGCCTGGAGAAGAGGAGGTCAAGACGAAGAGGGTATAGAAGGGGGAAGGGGATAAAGCAGGCGTACGACCATTTTTCCGGAAAACTTATCACTGATCCGTGCGACACCAACTCATCCCGTAACAGAACTGCACCTCCATCTATCTCTTATACTTCTTTCGTAACGAACATAACAACGAGCAAAAAAAGAACTTAACTGGGGCCAGTTTTTCTTTTTCATACAGCAATGCACCAGTAAGACGTGTGTCAACAACGAATGACACAAAATTGCGATTTTTTAAAAACAAATATTCTTCAAAAGTCCTCTCTCTCGACACGAACAGTTATATCAAGCCAGGTTTCCTCAAAGAGAATAAAAACCCTCTATTCATAGAATCCCACTTATTTGCCCAAAAAAATGTAATGGATTTCTTTTTTCCTTCCCGAAATTATTTTTTCTTTCGCAACCACAGACGGGCAAGACACATGTACAATAAATATATACCTTACACTCACTGACACGATGAACCTGGCCAATTAAATCCAACACCAATCTCTCAAATCAAAACTCTTCACACCATCTAAAATGTCAAACAACTTGTCCAGTGATGTCCGTGGTCAGAGGGCACGGATATCGACTCCAGCGAACGAATTATCAATTTTATTATCAATATTTAAAAGAAAACCTGGGTGAAAAACCGAAGCCTGCTGAATTTGAATTGCACAAAGTAGACACCGGGTAGGGTGACTTTCAAATATAAAATATTAAAAAAAAAAGTAGAATTCGCAAAACAGTTATGATTTATTTAATGACACTGTTTTGATAGCATTTCACAATCCAGACATTTTAAACATTAAAATCTAAATCTGAAAATGGCCATTTTCAATTCAAAATTTTCAATTTTGGAATTTTCATTTCCAATTAACAATAAAACATATTTTAAAAATTTGTCTATCCAACAAAAACATTTAAAAAAATGTTTCGAGACAGTCAAGAGAGCTTGTTGAACTACAACCGACTTTTACTTAGAATTTTCTTACGGAGTTTTAAAAAATATTCGAGACATGGTTCAAAACCTGAACCAAAAAAATTCCAAACTGGACATAACCGGGACAAATCGATTTCGACACAGAATTTCCAATGGCCACTCAAGTTCTTATATACATATACAAGTGCCATTCCAATTTCTCCCACCATCACTTCCAAGCCACGACCTTTGACCAGCGCAAAGAGGTTCTAATAAAAATGAAAATCTCGCGTCCACTCAGCTGTTGGAATGAACTCACCAGGGACAGGGTGCCAATCAGTGTGTATACATAGACAAACCTTCACACATTTTTTTTATATATATAAAACTAAATAAAAAATGACCAATAATGTGCAACTTTCATTCAGTGGTGGTGATAAGTGATTATAAAGACGTATCATATCATCTAATGCAGGAGGGGAAGAAGGAAGTGGAAGGGGAGTCGTGTCAAATTCTGCTCCACATCAGATTTAACGTTCCGCATTTCCAGGTTTACGTGATAATTACGTACATATACTACAATGAGAGCGCCAGCCAACCTGAAGGGGGTCAGACCAACACCCGACGGCCCGTCATTCGTCCATCCATCCACCCCGGGGACCAGCGGGCTGTGCCAACCATATTTTCGCTCAGACATCTTTAGTGACACAATACGGAAATGAGGATGAGGGAGCTCGAGAAGGAGAAGGAGGAAGAGGAGAGGGAAGGGGGGGGACAAGAAGGATGAGCTGGAAAGGGAGAGCGAGGAGAAGGTGGCCGGATATATTTACGAGATCATGACAGTCGTTGCTTGGTCCAGAATGTGAGACACTTAACGGGGACGGGTCCGGTGGTCCACGCGGTGGTGATGTGATTCGAACTACGACTTCGGAGCAACCACGCCTATCCGAGGGGGACGGGGTGCAGGTACGGTGAGGCTACAGGTGTGGGGAAAAGAATTTCAAAGCACACATCCCTCCCCTCTCACCCACGACACATCCACCCCTTCCCAACCAACAACCCTCCCAAAAATGCAACTCGTCACGTAAATAATGCCCAACCTGGCTTCTCTTGTCTGAACCACCTCAAAAAAAAAAAAAAAACCACCAATTGATCGAAACTTATCGTGTTCGTGATGTCAAAGTCGGCTACGATAGTTCGGCGACTCGCAATCGGGTGGCTGCGCGTGCAAGGGTGAGACTGCCGTGATAAGTTTTGCAGCGACGGCGGCCAAAAAATGAATTCTCTTTTTCTTTTGCATCGGGTTAGCCGACGAGAGCCATGCTACTAGGGTCATGCTGCACAACACCAACGTTTTAAAAAATATGAGTCCAGAGCGCTCAAATAGGCCACCAACAAGTCATCTCCTAGAGTCAGGTACGCGAGCGAGCATTAAAACGAACACGCACACACCAAAAATCCCGCTACAAATGTAGCCCTTTTCATGGGAAGGAGAGATATTCACAGAGTTCGAGGGATAAAGGAAAGGGGGGAAGGGACAAGGTGTGAAATCGGTTAAGCAGAAGGGAGTTGAGGGAGGCTGCAATGGTATTGATCTCCTATCTAGAGCGGTAATGATAATACCTCGAATATTATTAATAATATAACAATGTGCATTTTTTAAGATGTGAATCACGTTTTTCTTGTTTTGTTTTTTGTGTCCGTTCCAGCTGCTTACGGAGTAGCGCCCCAGGTCGATCTTTCCACCAAAAACCGTTAACAGGAAGGCGCACAGCGGCAACTCGGTGGAGAAAAAGGAAGAGGGGGCGTCCTTCGGCGGTGGGGCGGGCAGTTGGCTTCTACGATGGATGGGCCGGAGGAGAATAACGAAACAAATTCACGGAACCTACTCTTTTTGCGGCTGGACGCATTGTTCTTCTAAAGATCGCGAGGCTGAACCACGAGTGCAATTGTGGCGCGCAATTCCTTTAGGCACTTTCCGTTGGAGAATCGGAATCATTTTGATTGCTCGCGCTGTGGGGAGGAAGGGAAAACGAAAAATAACAAAATCAGTTTCAGATAACACAATATTAGATGATACGCCACTTTTAAGATTCCTAAAATATTCAGAAATACCATTTAAATAAGCAATATATTGTTCCGGTCTGGGCGAATAAGACGAGACCAGAGTGAATATTAATGTATATCCTTTACCCCTGTTTCAATGGAAGTTACTTTAGACGTGATTAGGAATGATCATCACTTTTAATGATCATACCCATATAACATCGAATGGAGCCAACAAATATCGAAACAAAAGAAAACGGGGAGACACTTCAATGAGCAATGCACTGAAATAACCGAAGTACACGAAAATTATAAAAATAGCAGTCAATTAACCAAAACGTCATTGTCGACTTAGGATGACTACACCGAAAAATTGGAGTTGCAGATCTTACATGGACTCACCTGGACATCTTCCCCTCGCCAACGGCCACTTCTGCCAGGGCAGCCAATTTGTGGTTGCCGAGTGTACCGCTTTCAACGATTGCAGTATCTGAGCAAACGGCAAAAATGCAAAAAAGCAACGTTAGGTCAAAATTCACCAGCTACAATAAAAAAAGACATTTAAAATACCGTAATTATTAGATAAGTTGTAATAATAAAAAAATAAGATGGTTTTTAACTCATTGGAAAATTAATAATCGCAAGTCTGCACATATTTTTGTTGACATTAACCCTTTCCTTATTGAACTTACGAGAGTTTGATGTCGGTTCGAGATGGGTGATGGAACGCTTGCGCGCCTTACGCTTCTGGCTACCGACCAGTATCGGTTTGTCGTCACCACCACGCGACTCGGAAGAGCTGCTGTCCGCCTTGTCGGAACCGCCATCCGAAAGATTGGCCACGTCGTACACATGCGTCGCTAAATGCAAGCAAAATAAAAAAACGAAAAATTAAATACTGTAACAACTTCTCTAAAGCTTAACCCAATATCAACGCTTGAGCATTGTTGATTCAGCGTCGAACATTTTCCCCAAGTCCCTTCAAATTAGCGAACTTACTGAATAGTTTTCAAAAATAACTTATAATAGAAAATAAACATTTTAACAATTATTGATAAATGAGGTAGGTCATCAGTGGTAGTCACGGAACACCCTATAATATCCGACATTGTGAATTTAAAAAACTTCGAAACAATATTTAAGTTGTTGAATTGTCTCACCCGACTCCGCCTCACGCTTGCGTTCGTCTCTGTGCATGAAAGGCGGCGGTCCGCCACGACGAAATGCCACGGGGGTCAGAGAGGGCGATGGCGAGAAGGACGACGGACTCTGCCGCCGCTGCTGATGCTTCTTGCGGTCCAATGCTTCCACATTGCAATTGGGAAGGGCCGCAATGTGCTCCTCCAAATCGAAGTCCCTGAAAAATATCGGACGAAAGAACAAAGTTAGTATCTGTGGGTAAACGTTGTCAAATGGAATGTAATGCCTGTGTGAATACATATATTCATTATCAGCAATATTTAAATGTGACACACACCTTTGTTTACTCAGGTGACGCGGAACCCTAAATAAACCTCTTATTTCAATGTATGCTACGAAAGTATCACATTTTTGTTTCCACTTTAGTATTTTATTTCCAGCACAATTATGACTATATGTATATTTTTTCTTTAATTCACTGAAGTGACGGGTCACAACAGGAAGAT